>SIJG01000223.1:61655-101938 GCA_023374025.1 Heterodera schachtii
AAGAAAAACATGAAATTTCGAGTTTGTTATCATTTTAAAAAAATTTTCAGAGCTTAGAAGTCGAAAAATTGAAAGCTAATTTTAACATGCGGCGCTCGACCAAAAATCTCCAAATTTAAGAAAAATGACCGAAAGGAATAAAGAAAATTAAAAATTTGGACCCAATATGATAGAGAGAATGCCAAAAGAACGGCATATTGAAAATAAAATTTATTTATTTTTATGTTAAAAATGTGAAAGGAAAGTTTACACATAATGCAAGAGCGGCATTTTAATCGAAAATTTTTTTTAATAATGGGATTTTTTTTTGCGGCTTAGTCATGACGAATGAATCCCCAAATAAATTTTCTCCCCTACTTTTGAATATTTAGCACATATTTTTGGGAAAAATCTGGAAGAAAAAAACAAGAAAATTGAAGAATATACCCTTAAATGAACATCCTTGCCATTTCTTACAAAGTTCTAATGCCGAAAGTAGCCAAATGGCCGGGGGAATTGCCAAATGCGTACTGTGCGCCATTTATTATGTGAGTAATCAATTTGTCTCGAGAACTACACATAAAAACATAATCAAAAGGGCGCGCAATAATTTTTGCGGCGTGCCTTTTCGAAAATTTCTAGGGAAAGCAGAAGAGGCCAGCGGCGCCGAAAGGCGCCGCCGGGGAAAATTTGAAAGATTAATTATGAGTTGTTAATTTTTTTGATTTGGTGAAGGTTTTTAGTGCATATAAAAGCATATTTTGGGGGTTTTGAGAATAAATGCATATTTGGCCATTTTTGCGTTTTTAGAGCATATTTCGGTCATTGTTCAAATTTCATAAGAAAAATGCAAAAAAATTAAAAATACACCCCTAAGGATCGACTTTTTTGGATTTTTTTAAATACCCTTAAAAATCAAAAAAAAATTTAAATTTTTGTAAGAACCTTTGAAAAAATTAATTTATTTAAAAAATGTAATTTTGTTTTAGCATATAATAGAAATTTATAAATTTTGAAAACCAAAATGTTTTACAATTGTCTAAAAAACGCTCCTTAACTTATGTTTTGGAGTTTTTAAAGTCAATTCTGAATTTTTACACAATTTTTGGCATTTTTTTGAGGGTTAAAAGCCATTTTTGGGTGTTTTTTAAGGCATATTTTGGTGCATATTTGGGCATTTTTCGGGTTTTTAGGGCATATTTGAGGGATTTTTAGTGCATATTTTATGCGCATATTTGGCATTTTTTAGTGCATACAACTTATAAGCCTAGTAATAAAACATGTGCGAAAAAATGCTGAAATATGTACTAAAAACCTAAAAATGGCAAAATTTGGGGGTAAAATTGGTATTTTTTTCTAATAAAATTGTTTATAAATTAAAAGTTTCCAGCAGGGAACTTTAAAATCCAATCACGAATTAAGAATTCAATTTTGAATACTTTCAGCTGCCAAAATATGTGTGTGGTAAAAGGCCAAAATATGTGTTTTTAGGTTTTTATAAGTCGCTCTAAATCAAAAATTCTTCGGAGAAAATGCTCTTTTCTCACCAAAGTAAGCACTGTTACATTGCCTTAGGTTCTGTATGTGCCGTGTATGTACTCCATTTGGAAGCATTTTCACGAAAACTCATGCTACAAACTGCTCTTTTATATCGGCATCACCGACTTGGGCGTTTTGTGGATTCTCGGCTTCTTCACCGGTTGGCTTAGTCTGAGCGGCGCCGTTTTCTGCTCGAGTCCCACACTAATGTATTTGGTCGGCGTGGCGGCTACAGGTCCAGAAGGGTTTGCGCCGGGGGCGCGGTACGATGCCGTCGGGGTGGGACCTCAGATTTTTTTCGTCCTCGTTTTTCTATCGCTGGAACGGGGATTCGCGCACCCATCCCCGCCGTGTATGGACATAAAAATACATCCCCAAATGCAAAACTTTTTCTAATTCTTTAAAAAATATTTTGGCCTCCGTGACCACCTC
The DNA here is from genome assembly GCA_023374025.1 of Heterodera schachtii. Classification (NCBI taxonomy): domain Eukaryota; kingdom Metazoa; phylum Nematoda; class Chromadorea; order Rhabditida; family Heteroderidae; genus Heterodera; species Heterodera schachtii. The sequence continues at coordinate 63,606 of SIJG01000223.1, forward strand.
TACTGCGAAAGCAATTCCTTTCTCGGTGAGGGGTGTGGGGTCGAAAATGTTCGGACAGTGAGTAGGGCTGGGCGTAACTGGATTTCAATTACAGAAATCCGTAATCCATAATTATGGCGATTTCTGAATTTTGGAATTCCGTAATTCGTAATGATGGGGACCAAAAACACCGTAATTTCCGTAACCCGTTGGCTTAATATGCACTTTCTGCTCGCGTCCCACACTGATTGTATTGGGGTTGGGGTAACAGGTACAGTATGGTTGGCGCCGGGGGCAAAAAAATATTTAAATTTATTTACTTATTTACAAAGAATTAATTATTGTCAAAGAAGAAAATTGGGTCTGTATCGTTTGGCGCCGCCGCACCAGCCCAAGTTTTCAGATTATAACTTTTTTTGTTGTTAACCAAATCTAAAATCTTGATATCATTCGAAAGCTTATCATGTTTAGTAGCTGATTCCTAAGCTATTGCTTCATGATTAGATAATTGCCAAAAACTTATACAGAAAATTTAAAAAAAGTCGAATTTTTTGAAGTTTTTTCGTAATAATTTTTTAAATACTAGTAATTTTTTAGTTTTTCATAATGCTAGTAGAGCAGGTGAAGGGCTTTTGAATGATAATGAATATCGTTAGATTTGGCTTACAAAGAAAAAAAGTTATGATTAGGGCTTCGATTTTTAGGTGCTAAAAACTGCCAAAATAGGTAGGTTTTAGGTTCTAAAAAACCCCCCAAAATAGGTGATAAAAATGGGAAAGTCGATTCTTAGGGGTATATTTTTCGTTTTTATTGCATTTTTGTCAACAAATTTTGGGCAAAACGCCAAATTAGGTGAAAATAAGTTTTTTTTAAATTTTTTAGGTTTTTTAGGTGCTAAAAATAAAAACCTAGAAAATAGTTTCTAATAACTCGAAAAGAAGCTTAACAACAGACCAAAAAGCATGTTTTTCGTGCCTTTCAGGCCACGGGGAGCTCAGGAAAAAATGTAAAAACATAAAATTCGAAGCCCTAGTTATTAGAGTGCAGCGGGACCGGGAATTTTGGGCAAAACCGGGACCGGGACTTGCCGGGACCTGAGAAGCCGGGACCGGGACCTCGATTTTTCTTCGGGACCGGGAACCGGGACTAACCGGGAAATTTTAAAAATTCAAAAAAATTTAAAAAAATTCAAAAAATTAAAAAAAATTCAAATTTAAATTTATTTCAATTAAAAATAATACAAAATTAAATTTTAATTTTGTTTTTTATTTAATAAATCCAAAAGTTAAAGCTAAATTAAATTAATGAAAATTTTCAAATCAAATTTTCTTAATCATTTCAAACAATTAACCATTTTTTGACTCAAATGATCGAATATTATTAGAAATTCAGATTTGCTTTTCACATCACTTTTTTCGGCACGATTTTTCCAAAAAACTTTTGGGGAGACTAACCACTAGGCCATTGGCACAATTGTCTGCGTTACTTTTAAAGAATATGTTAATATATTTTTTAAATTTTTTCCTTTTAACTCCAATTTTCTTCACTAATTTTTCACTCAGACCCCTATTCTTACCAGTTCTTGTTTTTCCCGGTTCCCGGTTGCCCTACCGGGACCGGGACCGGGACCTGAGCTTTTCAAAATCCGGGACCGGGACCTCGGATGACCGGGAATTCCCGGTCCCGGTCCCGCTGCACTCTACTAGTTATGATCCATAAACTTGGGCTGGCGCCGAAACGGCGGCGCCGAAACGACCTAGTCCTAAGAAAATTAGAGTCCCGTTATATGTCCTAGGAACCGGGATCCCGCATCGGCACGGCCAGTCCTTCAGCAAATTTTTTCGGAAAAAAAGCGTTTTTGAAAAAAATGTTCGTCAAATTCGTTGTTGAAATCCACTCGCAAAATTGCCGCTGACCCCTCCCCCCGACTCCTTCGCAAAAATTCCGGTTGATCCACCCATTTTTTATATGTTTCTGATTTTTAAAAGCATTTTCAAATTAATTTTATAAGATTTCTCGTTTTTCGATTCCCGATTCGAGAAATTTCTCGGGTTTTTTAGGCCTCGGTTCTCAAGATTTCTCGGGGTCGTTTCTCGGTTTTCGTTTCGTTTCTCGGTGTTCATTTCTCGGTCTCTGTTCACGATTCTCGGTAAAAACACATTTCTCGCACAGCCCCTATTGATCGGGACAGCAATTAATTTTTAATTTCGTCTCTCAATTTAAGCTCTTTGGATTGCTGAAAGTTCCGCAGATTTGGTAATTCATATAAAAACAATCTCAGTAGGAGTAATTAAGCATTAATTAGGCGTTGGCACTGAATCGCTGTCTCGAATTCGGCTTTAAAAAACTGTGCCGTCTTTTGTTCTCCGGGAATCGCGTTTTCATCTGGTTCTTCGCCAGTTCCCTGTACGCCCTCGGCTATGTCGTATTCATCAAACCCCTCCTGTACAGCAGCCTTTTCTTCACCTGGTTCTTCGACCCGTTCGTTGGTTATCCCACGGCTGATGAGCAACAACAGCAAGAGGAAGTGGGCATTAAAAAGTTTAAAAAGTGCCAAAATGGATGCGAATCTATAAAATCCCAAAATGGACGCGAAAAACTAAAAAGTCTTAACCAAATGTGAAATAAGTGTAATGAAAACTAAGTCAAAACATTTAAAATGCATAAAAGAAGTTTTATAATTTTGTTCAAATTATTAGCATTTTTCATGCTAAATTCCAAACATTTAACTGGTGCAGTCTAAAAGTTTTTGTGAAATATATTAATTTAAGTACGAATATTGGTGGCACCCCTGGCACAATTGTCTGGTTGCATTTTTGAGTCCGTTCATTTATTTGGTGTTTGCCCTTAAACTTTTCTACGATGTTCGGGCGAATCGCAGAGAGTTTGGCGTTTCGGTTTCCGAAATGGATTCAGCACAAATACGGGTCATTATCCATTTTTTTTAATAGAAAACTAAAAATTTGTCGAAAAGAATAAATGTTTTGGATTCGGAAATTTAAATTCTTTTCATTTCAAATTGCTTTTTTTTCTTATTATTTAGATATTTATCCAAATTCTACACAAACCCTTAATCTTTTTCTCTTAAAATGATTTTTAAATTAATTTAATTTGTTTTTTAAATCAATTTTTTACTTGTTTTTAGATTTTTGTCCAAGTTATGCTGATCTCCGCAATGAATTTGTTCGGAAGCTTGATTTACATATACTTTCAAAAGCATGAAGTTGACCAATGGGTGATGACGCTTGCTGAGTTTAACTGGTCAAAAATAAGTTCAATGAAAAAGCAACTCCAATTTTTGAATTTAGGTTACATATACATGGTAAGGCAATTTAACAGCGTTTTAACATGCCAAAATATTTGCATTGATGAACTTTTTAAAAATTAGGAACAATTTTTGGTTAATTTGAGGCTTTCCGCCTGTCATTTATTTGACGCTAAACAAAACAATCCGCACGGACTGCCGCCTGCTGTACATGAAACTGTTCAACCGACACCGTATCGGCCATATTGGAGGGGTTACTGTCGTCCGACCCATTTTAAACCAAACCAACTGAATTGTTCAACCGATGAATTCTTGAAGATTGAGCAAAATAACCTGAACAGAGAGATTCAGTGTGACAAAAATTTGATTTTCTTTCATAAAAATTCACGAATTGAAGACGCCAATAAGTTGTTCAGGGAGTTGTGCATTGTAGAGCATTTGAAGTTAGAAGGCATACGCAATCGGAGAAAAACCCAGTTATTTCGTCTAAAAAGATTAAAAAAAAGTGAAACAAAACTAGGGTTTACTTCTCGAGAAGAAGCTAACTTTGGCTGAATAATTAGCGGCGCCAAACTGAAAGTGCCATCTGCGTATGCAACAGGTGGTACACTTAGGTTTTGTATGCATATGATTGACAAAAATATTTGTGAGAAAGAATTCATTTGTGGGTGAAAACATCTAACCAGACTAAAACGACCCCCTGGAACGAAATCGTAAAGAACACTTACAGAATTGACTTTCTTCTGAAGGCTTGGGATGGCGAAAATTGCGAGGATGGGTAAAAAATAAACTAAAAATTCAATGAAATTTGAAAATTTTTGAAATTTTTTTAAAATTCGGAAATAAATATTATTGTATGAAATACATTGGGTAAAACAAATTTAAACAAAAACAATTAATTTCTCAATTGAGAGCATTCTCATCTGTTACCTTGCCCTGCTTCAACGAGGCAATCATTTGGACAAAAGCGGAAATTCAAAAGTTAAGAGAAAATTCATCATTGGCGCTAAAATAGTAAATTTTGGGTACCTAATTAATAAGTTTATAAATTATAGGTTTTTCACATTTTTTCTGAACATATGCTAAGAAGAAAGAGGCTCAAAATAGCATTTTTATGTTAAAATATTAAATAAAAAATAAGCCGAGAAAAGAAAGAAACCTAGAAAATTCTTTTAAACCTAAAATAAAAATAATATTAATATAATTGGCACATGCGTAGGAGAAGGACGTGAAAAGATGGGGCCGATTGGTTGATTAGGATAGATTTATCCATAAGTCTGAGCATTGTTTCCCATTTTGAAATTCAATGGGTTTTGGATAATTTGTCGAGTATAAACTTTTTTTTATCATCAATCGGAGTTTAACACCCCATAAATGGCAATTTCCTTTAATTATTTGATAATTTGCTTTTAACTACTTTGATTTCCTTCTCAAGCATGGATCAAACCAATTCATTTATATTTTCCACCCCTCCCCTCGAAACAAATTAAATTAATTAAATGGATTTATTTTTTAGCTTTCATCGTCATCATTAATAGCAACCAAAATAAATTTGGCTCATTTTGAATTTTTCATCCGGCCCCTTTTATTCATTCTCTTTGAAAATTTTAATTTTTTTTAATTCGTTTTCAATTAATCCTTGTGCTTTTCATCTTTTTATTTCGTAATTCCGACATTTTATTCATTTATTTTTTGTTTTTTTCATCAGTCATTCATTAATTATTAATTAACTGCCTTTTAAAAATAATGAACATAAAAAACAGTTCTTCTGCTTGTTCATCGCAGTGAATCAATCGCACAAATTGTTCAAATTTTTTAAAGATAAATAATTACTAGAGGTGCGCCGTGATTCACGGTCACTTGTCACGGTTGCCGTGAATTTCACGGGTTTTTGATCACGGTCACGATTCAGGGGGTCAATTCACGGTTTTTCCGTGAATAGTTTACACTGGATAAAATTGAAAAATTTCAGACTTGAATACTGTTGAACAAAGCCAACTACCAATATTGTGCGAAAACAAATAAAAAGTCAGATTTCAAGAATGACCCCATTTTTTTAACTCTTAAATTTCTTTAAAAATTCGCTCGAAATAAAGTTATTTTGGGCAAAATTAGTTAACAAATCTCAACAAATTTTCAAAAATTTTCAACTAAAACCCCAATGTCTCATAGCGCCCAAACACAAAACCATATAAAAAAGGTCTGAATCGATTTAGAACGCAAAATGCGGTCGGGGTCGTTTTCGCGCCGCCGTTTTCGCACCGTCATTTTCGCGCCGCCGTTTTCGCGCCGTCGTTTTCGCGCCAGGTTCGTTTTCGCGCCGTCGTTTTCGCGCCAGGTTCGTTCTCGCGCCGTCGTTTTCGCGCCATCGTTATAAAAATAGGTGTTTTGAAGAAAATTATTGTCTAATTTTTTTTTTTATTTCCAATTTTTTGTTAGTTATGAATAGAGTGCCACGGGACCGGGACCGGGCCGGGAATTCCCGGTCATCGGAGGTCCCGGTCCCGGATTTTGAAAAGCTCAGGTCCCGGTCCCGGTCCCGGTAGGGCAACCGGGAACCGGGAAAAACAAGCACTGGTAAGAATAGGGGTCTGAGTGAAAAATTAGTGAAGAAAATTGGAGTTAAAAGGAAAAAATTTAAAAAATATATTAACATATTCTTTAAAAGTAACGCAGACAATTGTGCCAATGGCCTAGTGGTTAGTCTCCTTGACTTTCTCTTCTTCTTTCCCCTGGTTCAATCCCTCTACAGTAATTAAAATATTCTGAATTTTTTTTTGTATACTCATTGGTTTTCCTATCAAGAAAATATCATTCCTCATTTTTTTTAATTGATATATATTTTATCATTTTTTAAATGAAAATCCGTACAATTGAGCCTAATAATCCCAAAAAAGATGCCATTTTTGTTGAAAATTCTGTTAACAAATCTCACTCAAATTTTCAAAATTTCCGCCGGCGGCGCCTATCGGCACCGCCGGACCCCCTTTTTTCCCAAAAGTTTTCTGGAATAAGCGCGCCGAAAAAAGTGGTGTCATATTCGACCATCTAGCCCAAATGATTAATTGTTTGAAATAATTGAACAAAATTTGTTTGAAAAATTTTCATTAATTTAATTTAGCTTTTGGATTTTATTAAATAAAAAAAAATTTAATTTTGTATTATTTTCACTTGAAATAAAATAAAATTTGAATTTTTTGAATTTTTTAAAATTTTTTTGAATTTTTAAAATTTCCCGGTTGGTCCCGGTTCCGGTCCCGGACAAAAATCGAGGTCCCGGTCCCGGCAAGTCCCGGTCCCGGTTTTGGCAAAAATTCCCGGTCCCGTGGCACTCTAGTTATGAATTTCATTAACTTATTTGAGTTAACTTGATTAGCTAAATTTAGGCTGATAAAATATTATAAAATGGACCAGCAGCAAGAAATTAAAACCAAACGAAACAAGGTTAAATTTGAGCATAATGGTGCACTGTATGTTTTTGATAAGTGCAGCGCAGATGGACTTAAGAAGTTTTGGCGCTGTGATTCATGGGCCACCAGACAAATGCAAGGGTAGGTGAATGTATTGTCTTTAAAACTTTAAATTTATCTTTAAATTCAGGGCGTTTGCACACGAATTTGAATAACGTTGTGCAGAAAGAAATCGGAGTCCATTCGTGTGACATGAACGCTGCGCATGGAGTCACAGCGCCTCGTAACTGGACTCAAACGCCGTGCTGTTGAATCGTGCGAAGCGCCTGCGACCATACATGCTAAAATGCTGAAGAGCACTAGCACTCCTGTGCTGGCAGCTTTTCCGAGCAAAAACGCAACAAAATTGGTAGGCTTATTAAATAAAATTTTTTTGTTATTTCAATATTTAGGTCATCAAACGTTTGCGCCATGAGGAAAATGCACTGAGAGTTGAACCCCTGAATTTGGAGCAGTTGGAAATTCCTAATTCATATCGTATTTACAAGCACACTGAGATTGACGAGGAGCAGTTTCTATTGGCGGACAATGGCGTTTTTCAAATTCAAGACCGGAACGGGCCAGTTGCGTCTGGCCGGTTGCGTCTGGCCATTTGCGTCTGGGCCAGTTGCGTCTCGGGCCAGTTGCGTCTGGGCCAGTTGCGTCTGGCCAGTTGCGTCTTAGTACTTAAGGGGCCAGTTGCGTCTCAAAATATATTATTTGTTTTAAATCTTTTAATTTAGCCCCAAAAATGGGAACACAATCAAATTATCGAAACGAACAAAAACTCGAACATGAAGGAAGGAGCGTTTCCTTCTCGCCGATTCTGGAACGTATACCGAGCAGAACCGAGGAGGACAACAGCGGTGTGTTTAAGGGGAATTTTCAGCCATTTTTTTAATTTTGAATTCTCTTTTTTGCCGGCTTTCTTTCGGAAATTGGGCTTCCGAAATGAAGTACATTTACGCGACGGAACCTTCGCAAGTGCGCCGGCGCTCTTTTTGCAACTTTACGTCATTTTGGCGCGGTACTTTTTGTCAATTTTGTTTTTCAATCGTTTTTCTCCTAATTTCAGTCGTGGAAAATGGGTGTTTCCGGTTCTTCATTGTCTGCTTACGTGCAAGTCGCAGTCCATGTACGAAAAGATGTTTGACATGGTCAGAAACCGCTGGCCGACATTTTCACCAACAAATGCGTCCATGGACTTCGAACAGGCGATGGTCAACGCCCTCCGGGCAAAGCATCCACAGTGCTCAATCAACTTTCGTCTCTTCCATTGGTGCGCAACAAGGAAAAAAAGCAGCCGCAAATCGAAAATGATCATCAATATTGCCAAAACCAAATTGATTAATGAAATGCCATTTATTTGGTGTTTGTCCTTAAACTTTTCTACGATGTTCTGGTGAGTCGCAGAGAGTTTGGCGTTTTGGTTTCCGAATTGAATTCAGCACAAATACGGGTCATTATTCATTTTCTTTCTTCGTAGTAAAACTAAAAATTTGTCGATTAAAGAATAATTTTTTTGGATTTGGAAATTTAAAATTCTTTTCATTCCAAATACTTCGTTTCTTACATATTTAGATATTTATCCAAATTCTACTCAAAACCTTAATCTTTTTCTCTTAAGATGATTTTAAAATTATTTAATTTATTTTAAATCAATTTATTTACTTGTTTTTAGATATTTGTCCAAGTTATGCTGATCTCCGCAATGAATTTGTTCGGAAGCTCTCTTTACGTATTCTTTCAAAGCCATGAAGTTGACCAATGGATGATTACACTTGCTGAGTTTAACTGGTCATAAATAAGTTCAATGAAAAAGCAACTCCAATTTTTGAATTTAGGTTACATCTGCATGGTAATAATTGTATTTGCTTTGAAGAATTTTTTAAATATGGTAGACATTTTTTTGATTATTTCAGGGTTTCCATCCGTTATTTATTTGGCACTAAACAAAACAATCCGCGCAGACTGTCGCCTACTGTACATGAAACTGTTCAACCGAAACCGTATCGGCCACATTGGAGGGGTTACTGTCGTCCGACCCATTTTAAACCAAACCAACTGAATTGTTCAACCAGTGAATTCCTGAAGTTTGAGACAAAGAACCTAAACATAAATTCAGTGTGACAAAAAATTTGATTTTCATTCATAAAAATTCACGAATTGAAGACGCCAATAAATTGTTGAGGGAGTTGTGCATACATAGCAGGGGTGGGACAATTCTCGCCATTTTTGGGACTCTCACCTCTCTTTTTTTGGGACGAGAGGTTAAAATGCATCCCTAAAGATTGAACTTAAAAATTCTTATTTTTTCTTTTTTAAACAGCCTAAAACCGCAAATTTAACCAAAACTTTGATTTTTTTTTGAATAAACTGTTAACAAATCCGAAGTAAATTTTCAAAAAATTTTCCCGGCAGCGCCTATCGGCACCGCCGGACCCCAACTGTCCCCGGAGTTTAAAAAAACGCACCGCAAAAAAGGAGGTGGTTTGAATGGATAAAAATGGACAAATAATAAAGTTTGTTTGTAAAATAAATATATTTCATCAAAATATTTATATAATATTTTTAAAGTATAAGCTTTTATTTTCATGAAAAAATTTTGAAGATTTTTTTTTGGATTTTTCAGGATCCGGTTGGACCCGGACCCGGTTTAGTGAGAAGGCAGTACAAGTAGTATAAGACCACGTTTAACGCTCCCCCCGCCCAAAAAACACCCATTTTTTTACCCAGAGTTTTAAATATCAGAGACCACCCAAGGTGATCCCAAGGGCCGGGTTCCATACCCTTGAGAGAATTAATAAAAATAATTCATCCATAGGCAGGGGGACTCGAACCCTAGAGCCAAATCCAGAACACAACCAATCGGCCAAGGATAACGTTGTCAGAAAAAAGACAAATGTCAACTAAATGTGATTAAATTAAAATCAATTTGACCACAAACAAAGGGACCCGAACCCCGGTGGCCAAACACAGAGCTCAACCAACAGACCAAGGATAGTATTGTCAGAAAAAGGACAAATGCCATATATGTGTGATTTAAAAACACCCCAAGGTTTTGGTCCCAGGGACGGGGTGCAAAACAATGCGAGGATTTAATTCAATTAATTCGGTCACAATCAGGGCTGGACGAAATTTCGTGTCGTTTTCGTTTCGTCCTACATTTTTGGCATTTTTTGAGTTTCGTTTTCGTGTTTCGATTTTCGTCCACCAAAGTTTTTTCCTGTCGTTTTCGTTTTCGGTTTTCAAAATTTTGTTTTTCGTTTCGTGTTTCGTTTTCGGTTTTAAAGATTTTGGATTTTCGTTTCGTTTTCGTTTTCGTCAGGCGAAATTTGGACGAAAAAAGTACTAAAAAACACTAGTAAGAATGATGTGTTTTGGTAAACCTTTTTCATTTGCATTCCGTTTTAAACTTTTTTTTTGAATTCTTCAAGACCTTTTATCTTATTTAGTTTTTTGAGTATTCATAATTTCCGTTATAATATGCACAAAATCTTTTTAGGCATATTAATGTCTTCCAAAAGCAAATATCTCCAGTATTTTAATTGCGACACAATCCCAAGCGGCAATTTATGGATTTGCCGTTCTGAAAATTGCAGCTACAAATTTGAATCAAAGAAATTGTCTGGGTATCCAATGGCTTCTCTTCGTTCTCACTTAAAAAATCACCATCTGCCAAAATTGAAAGAATTGGAACAGAAAGACAAGGCTGCAGAAAGTCTCAAGAATAAGGAAGCGGACCCGAGACAACCGACGTTAAAACGCATTTTTGCGACTTCAAGCCCAGTGACCAAAAAATAACGAGGACTGAATCTGTTAACTCATCACAATTAACCAATCGAAAAAACCTTTTGTAGGAATTAATTTTTTAAGTGAATTTACATAATATTTCAGCTCAATGGACACCGTGCGGAGAAATGACCAAGAAAATTGACAAGGCAATTAATGATTTGGTATGTACTGCTGGATTGCCGTTCTCTTTTGTGGAAGAGCCTAGACTAAAAAATTTACTAAGAATATTGGCTCCTCACTATAAAATTAGGTATTAAATTCGATAAAAAATTTCAATAACCAACTTTTTCAGGGGCAGAAAATTTTTCACAAATGATGTTTTACAGTGCAGCTATTCCTCGATGTTGCAAAAATTAAAAGGCAAATTGAAAACACCGATTACATTACAATTGCCGTTGATTCGTGGTCCTCTGACACAACCCACTCAATTTTTGGTATAATTGGCCATTTTTTGGATTCGAATTTCGAACCCAAATTTATTGTTCTTGCGGCGACGCCAGTGAAAGGTCGTCATACAGGCCAAAACTTTTCAAACCTGGTTTCAAAAGTTAGTTTTTGGGTAAAGCTTATAAACTTAGGTCTGTGTTTTAAGACTTTGAACGCTTATCAAATTACTGATAAAAAATTGCATTTGATTCTACGTGATGACGAAAGTGCGATGAAATTGGCGACCAATTTGCTCGGTTACAATTCAATGCAATGTTTTAAATACCATTTAATTTTATGTATATATATGTTATTTTAAGGCCGTGTGTCGATGGATTAAAGCTCCTTGGTGGGTTTTCCGATGTAAAGGAACGAATGAAAAAAGCAATACGTCGCATCAGAAAATCGCGTATAATTGCTGATGATTTTAAGGCATTGAAAATTGAAAATGATCTGCCACAAAGAACGTTACAAAAGTAATAAAACCCAAATAAATATTAATGCAAAATCTATGATTAAGGACGTTGAAGTGCGTTGGAATTCAACTTATTTAATGGTCAGCCGTTTTCTTGAAAACAAGTCGGCCATTGAAATGATGCCAGCCCAAGACGCCAAATTTCCTTGTTTTACCAGTACTGAATGGACAATGATCAAAACACTGTGCAAATACTCCAACCAATTTACCGCGCCACAATGCACATTCAGAACCGTTGCAAGAGGTGGAACGTGTGGCCCTAAGTGGTATTGATGAAGAACGAGAAACAACCGATGGGACGACAAATTTGGAGTTCACTGAAGAAAACGACGATCCTTTTAAAGCATTCCTTATCGAACAGTCCACCAGCAATTTTGTCTTTCCAAGTATTCCATCACCAACGCCATCGCTAATTGATACCAAAGCAAAAGCTGCAGGGGTAATGTCAATTAATTATTTTTTTTTTTATTGTTTATTCCAAAAATTTAGCAAGTTGCCGACTATTTGAACTCGGCCTTATTCGAAGGCGCATCGGCTGTTTTTGGCGTCAACCAACTAATTTAGCAAAATATTCACTTTTTTTCCCCTTGTTCGCAAATACCATTCCGCGCCTATGGGTACAATGGAGGTGGAACGACTCTTTTCGACTGCCATTTTCATGCTGAATGATCTACGGAAGAGTCTTTCGTCAGAAAATTTGGAAAAACAATTGTTTTTACATCACAATTTATTGATTTATGGATTTGATACTCAATGAAATTGGTTTCAGAAAATTTTCGGTTTTTTCGTTTCGTTTCGTACGAAAACGGTTATTTTTTCGTTTTCGTTTTTCGTTTTCGTCCGTAAGAATTTTTTCGTTTCGTGTTTCGTTTTCGGTTTTCAAAATATTTTTTTCGTTTCGTGTTTCGTTTTCGTATCGAATGCGCTTTTTCGTTTCGTTTTCGTTTACGAAAAATTTTTTGTGATTTTTGCACAGCCCTGGTCACAATCAAGAGGGTACGAACCCTATAGTCGAATCCAAAACACTACAACTCTGGCAACAGTTCAGTTATCCGAAAAAGGACAAATGTCAGCTAAGTGTGATTAAATTAAAATTAATTTGACCACAAGCAAGGTGACCTCCCGAACCAAGAGTGAAATCTAGAGCACAAACCAACAGACCCTGGATAGTGTAGTCAGCCAAAGGCTGAATGTCATATATATGGAATAAAAACACCCCAGTTTTTTTTTGTCCAGGTGCATGGGTCTTGGTCCACGAGAGAATTAATTAATAAATTCACCAATTCTTTTAATTAAAATACCCAAAATTAGAACCAAATCCAAAACACTTCCATTCGGCCAAAGACACAGCTATCCGAAAAAGGATTATTGTTCTTGATATTAATTCTTTTGGTCCATCCAAAGATGGAATTAAATCAATTGAAATTCGGTGAAGTGGCGCCGGTGGGGAAAGAAAGAGGTGCAAATGCACTCACATATGCGCGGGTGGAGGGAAAGCGGTGAGGGAATGCACTCACGCGGAGATAAAGAAAGGAGAAAAGAGGAAAAGGAGAGGAAAAAGTAGAGAAAAAGGAAACGGCTGGAAAAAAGGAAGAAAAGGGGAGAAAAAAGGAAAAGAGGAAAAGGGGAGAGAAAAACTGGAGGAAAAAAAGGAGGAAAAGGGGGAGAAAAAAGGGAAAAGGGAGAGAAAATGTGTAAAACGGAGAGAAAAGGGGAGAAAAAAAGGAAAAGAGGAAAAGGGGAGAGAAAAACTGGAGGAAAAAAAAGGAGGAAAAGGGGGAGAACAAAGGGAAAAGAGGAAAAAAGGAGAACTAATGGAAAAAATAGGGGAAAAAGGGGAGGCAAGAAAGATTGGAAAAATCCACGAAATGTCTACAGATGGTCAATCATTCACGCAAAACAGAAGATTGAAATCGCAGATAAGGGAAGGGTTGTGAAAGAAAAGGGCAGCAATGTTAAATCCATGAAATGTCGAGGGACATGAGCTCAAAATACGCACAAAAAACGGATATTGATAAAGAAGATAAGGTATTTGATGAGATTTTTTCAGAGTTATTAAAAAGTAAAAGGTAGTTGGAGGGAGAAAGAGAAAAGAAAGGAAAAAGAGCAAAAGATGGAGATGTACGAGAAATTGAGAGACGGAGAAGAAGGAAGATATAGAGAAAGAGAGTGAACGAGAGAGATAAACGAGAGGAGGTAAAGAGATAAAGAAGGTAGAGAGAGTGAACATAAAAGGAGAAACAGTATGAACTCCTCCAATTTCGCGGGTTAAAAAACTTTTGAATTTGGATAGACACACTTCTTGGGCACAACAAGGCTTTGGCCAAATCGCCGCCGGCCATTTCATATGGTACTCTCTCCCCAAAGGCATTCACAACCGCGCGACCAATTCGGCGTCCAAATATTTGTGAGGGTTTACCTTCAACAAATCCAAATTCGGCATTTGGAAGTGCCGCCTCTCTAAACACCCATTCCCTCAACGACGGATGAACAGGTAAAAAGGCATAAGAGGACGAATGTTCACGAGCGACGAACGGGGAACATTTTGCCAATTGATTGGTCAATTTTCAAAATGTCACCGTTCGCGGAGTTCACGTTCATCCAAATAATTAAAGAATTGGGTATGAAAAATGCTAAATTGATTAAAAAAAGAGATGCTAATATTAAATTAATATAATTAATTAATTAAATAATTATATTAATTAGGTAATTAGCCAATGGCAATATAGGACACTCATGGAAATCTGTAGCGTAAATACAGCAAATAAGGTCCGTCCAAAACCGTTCGCAGTACGTCCAACGACAGAGTTCGACGAACTGTTGCAAGTCGCGTGCGATTCATTCGTCACCCTCCCAATCGTCCAAACGGATGCTGCGCACTGCCTCGGGCCATGTCTGTGCCGTTTTGTCGTCCAAAATGGCGAGAATTTGCGAAAGAAGGGCGGCGGATATGGCATTCCCTCGGGCGACAACAACATACAGATGAAACGCATGAGGACAGGCGCCCAAAAGCCAATCGATAGACTCACCGCCGTTGGAACGATGAAAAACTAAAAAGAAAGAAATTAGAGTAATTAAGATTGGCTCCATTTGCTGCTGAACACATTGAAAGTCCAAAGAATGAATGACGTCGCTGCGAATTTGTTACCATATGCACCGCCGTTACTACCGTAGTCACTGTTTAGCGAAAATTGAGACGAGAGAGAGAAGAGAGTAAAAGTGAGAGGAGCAAAAAAATAAGAAATCGCGAGAGAGAGATTGGAGAGAGAGGGAGAGGGAGAATACATGAGAGAGAAGAAAGAGAGAAAAATAAGAAAGAGATAGAGAGACTGAGAATAGGAAGAAAATAGAAAAAGAGAGTACGAATGAATGAAATAAAGAAAGAGAACGACCGGTTCGTCCCCAACACGTTTCGGCCCCAAATAAATCAAATAATTTTTCAAACAAAATTTCATGTAAAGATTAGCAATCAATGATTTTTTAATTAAGTGTTATTTTTATATTTATGTTTTTACTTATTCGAAGATAAATTCTATAAATTTTTAAGTTTTTTTATGTATCGTATGCAACATCAAATTGACAGCATGATAGCCATTTCTACACATATTCCAAGACAATTGCCGACGGGATGATTAATGTTTGGCGATGTGAGTTCAAAGACTTTGGACTTCACTTCGAGATGAATTCAAACAATTTGATAAACCGAGCTGCAGATGTGAGAGAGTAATTGAGAGACATATATAGATAAGGAGATTGATAGAGAGAGAGAGAGGAGAGATATAGATTAAAATAATAAGAAATAGCGAGTGAGAAATTGAAGAGAGAGGGAGAGGGATATTGAGCGAGAGGGTATGAGAGAGAGAAAGAGCGAGAGAGAGATTGAGAAAAGTAAAAGTGAGAGCGAGAATAGGAAGAAAACTGAAAAATAGAGAGAAAAAGGAGAGAGAGACGAAAAGGGAGAGAAAAAAGGAATAAGAAGAGAAAAGAGGAAGAAGGAGAAAAATGAAAAACTAAAGGAAAAAGAGAGAAAGGAGGAGGGGGAAAAGAGACAGGGAAGAAAAAACAATGCACGTACGGAAAGGGTTGAAAAAAGGAAAATGCAATCATTATAGGGGAAAAAAGAGGGGAAATGCACTCACGGGAGTGATTACGGAGAAAAGGGCGAAATGCGCCCACCGAATGGACGAGGGGAAATGCACTCAAGGGCAGTGAGGAGATAAAGAAAAAGGGAGGCGAGAAACATTGGATCAATCGTCGCGCAAACATTGTTGAGATCAAAACAGAGATTGGGGCGAAGGTTGTGAAGAAAAGGAAATGCATCACAGGTGAGAATTAGAAAGAAAAGAATAAATGAGAGTGGCTAAATAATGAGAGAAAATGATAGAGAGGGGTGGGAAATTGAAAAGGTGAGAGATGGAATGGGAGAAAAAGAAGCAAACAGAGAAAAAGATAGAACAAGGAATTGATAGAAAAAATGAGAGGGTACCGAAGGAAAGAAGAAAAGAAATAAAATATTTAAAAGAAAGGAAATTTTATAGATTGATAACTTAAGATTTATTTTGAGGGCCTGTTTATTTTTCTTTACCATTTATTTAAAAAAATTTTATATTGTATGCGTAAAACAACACAAAACCCAAAAACATATGGAATAATAAACACCTTCACCAAACCCTATACACCTTCACCAAAACCTCTTATTCTTCTATCATTATTTTTCTTTTTGAATTTCAACTTTTTCTTCTTCGTCATCTGACGCAATAATCAATCGCCGTTTTGGCACAGAAGGTCCTTCATCACCCTCTGAAGACGAACTCTCATCAGAGGTGTACTTCTTTTTCGGGTTTGCGGCAGGTTGTGATGCATTCCGAACAAGAATTGGCGGTTGCGGTGGCGGGGGGAGAAGAGGTTTTATAGTCACTTAAGCACCGTTTGAAACAGAATAGGGATAAGCACAACTTCTAACGGCACTAGCACCGGCAGCAGCAGCAACGGAGCGAGTTATTATCTGACCACGACCACCGTCAAAAACATTACTACAGCAGTAAAATTCGGTCGCACAATTCCGAAGCCAGCATTCGTGCGAGTATGATTCGATTGAGTAGCACCACCACCGCCATCAAACTCAGTGTAAATCGGCCGAACATTTGCGGCGAAGACATTCGTTCGAGTAGGCACACTACCACCACCACCGCCACTAAACTCAGTACAAATCGGCCGAACATTTGCGGCGCAGACATTCGTTCGAGTAGGCACACTACCACCACCACCGCCACCAAACTCAGTGCAAATCGGCCGAACATTTGCGGCGCAGACATTCGTTCAGTAGGCACACCACCACCACCGTCGCGACCAGACTCTCTGTAAATCGGCCGAACATTTGAGGCACAGGCATTCGTTCGAGTAGGCACACTACCACCGCCGCCACCAGATTCAGTGCAAATCGGCCGAACATTTGAGGCGCCGGCATTTGCACGAATAGGCCCACCAACAATATAATTCGAGAGAACTTTTCCGGGGGCAATATTCATGCGTGCTAGATCACCACCTCCATGGCCACCTTTATGGACATTATGTTTGGTTACTCGACATTTCACCAACCGTATGTGTGGGAGTGGGAGCAGTACCAGCAAAAGATTGTCCGAAAAGGTCAGTTGTTACCTCAATCGGCAATGCAGGTTCATAAGAAAAAGCCAGCGTAAAAGGCATTGCCGGCTGCCCATGAGATTGTCCCTAAAATAATTATAAGAAATTAACAAAAAAATTATTTGCTTATTTAATATCTGTTAAATTCCTATTTTTCGATTCTTTCTGGTTTTTAGGTGTCTATTTCGAGATTTTTATACCTATAATAACCCTACTAATTACTAGAGACCGGATTTACATAATTGCCGAATTTGATGCTAATAACATGAAAAAACGCTTTTTAACATTGTTTGATGGTCTATGTCCTACTTTTTCACGTTGATTTTTGTTTGTTTTTTTATTTTTTATTTTTGTTTTTTTTAAAGAAAAGAATTTTTTTTTTTCTCTTAATTATTTTTTTAATTAAAATGTTTTTTAATTTAATATTTTCGTGCTTATTTTCGTGTTTAATTGACATTTTTGCATAATTTTGATTAAAATAACGTCTCCCACTAATAAAAACAAAAACACACTCCTAAGAAGCAAGCTAAAAATTAAACAATAAATCCCGCATAACTTGAAAATTTTTTAAATTCATCCCTAAAATCTTTTTGTTTAAACTTGTCATTTGCTACTAAGAAAAATTTCGAATGTCAAACGATAAGAAAGGTGTGCATTTATTGTTAACTTCAAAAAATATGCCTAATAAAATTTTTTTTTTTTTGGTTTTTGTACTTATTTGCCATTTTCATGTTTATTCCATGCTTAATTTACCATTTTTGAGGCTTACTTAAATGCTTAATTATCATTTTGGTTTTGAAAATTTGTTCTACATTAATTATACAATGATGATCACTTTTAAGATTTGAATTTAGTGTATTTGAAAAGGTTGTGAAAATTTCAGTTTAAAAATCGTTTAATTAAATTTTAAAAACAACTCATATTTTAGCTTATGAACAAAATAAAAAATGCAACCTTGAGAATTAATAATGACCTAAAATTCTTTTTTTCTCAAACCCTGTCAATTATTCAAAATTTTGAGTTGTCCCATATTTCTTAATATGTTAGTTTTTTCCAATTAATTATCGTTATTTTTCGAATTTCTTTGTTTCCTTAAACCATCCTAAGTAATCATTAAAAAAAAACTTACAATTTGGGGAATGGCCACAAAGGTTGTCGTCCCGGTGCACGATATACGGTATTGCCCTGTTGCTACCGCACACCGAGCATTACGGTAGTCCGTCCGAAGGCGAAGGAGAGCACGTTGGCGTTGTACCTCCTCATTCTTTCGTCTCTGCCTGCGGTGGCGCTTCTCTTCACGGATTTTGTCCATCTCGACTTCGTGCAGCAGATCAACCCGATCGCGTTTTCTACTTCGACTTGCTTCACCCGCAGAGTCACAATTGTTGGAATTTTTTCCACTGTTTTCATTTAAGAATCCACAAGAAATATTTTGGCACTTAACTTATAAATTAAGAGAAGAAAGGTTACAGTAACCCATTTCTACAAAAAAAATTTTTTTTAAAGGTTGAAATTTTAAATATCCTAGGAAAACCTACACAAAATCGGTGCCCTGTTGTCATGGAAAATTGATGTCACAGGGGTCGTAACAAGACGTCGACCCCCGCGGGCATCGTGTAAAGGTTGGAAAAAGCGGTAGAAAACATCCAATGAATGATGTTGTCTACCGTTTTCACCACCACTTTCTGGTTTGGAATTTTTTGCCATTGCAGCCAAAATTTTTTGGAGGGGTGGTTCAGATTTAGTCCTACCCATTATTTTTTTGGATATGTGATCGGTGCAATTATAGCCGCCAAAATATATACAGAAATCTGTTCAATGTTTCACTCTAAAAAATGCAGACAGCCTTTCGATGGCAATCAAAGCGTGAGAGCAAGTTTTCGAGAGCCAAACACGGAACGAATGTAAAATTGTTGCGAAGATCAGAGCGGAGATTGTCTCCTATTGCATTTTGACAGTTAAGGCAATTAATAACCATAAAATTAAGTCGGCGGCCGCATTTTTGAAAAAAAAAGTGGAGCGGCTAAACAATTAATTATCCCCTTAATGTACCACGAATCGTAGTATTTTCAATCGTGCGCAAAAAATTTTTTTATCGTGTTGAATCAGATTATGTGTAATATCCGCATTATTCTGTCTAGACATTTATTATAAATCAAGAGTTATCCGACATAAGAATAAGGATATCCAATAAGTCATTCCGAATAATATATAATACTAATCATGGAGTAAAACACCGAGAAATAGTCAGTGGCACCAAGGGCACTCACTCTGTCTATCTACATATTGCCAACAAAATTGAAACATTTTGACCAACACGGGAGGACAATCGTTTGTGCCGGGAAATTAGCTGTGACAAATAAGAACACTCAGCCATCGTGTTGCCGAATTTCAAAAAGCTGACCAAAGACGAAGAATGACAAGTAAGTGTAAGGAAAAACAAAATTGTTTAGACCTTGTAAAAATGTTTGGACATTATAATACCGTCTCAAAAGTTAATAGTCTAATAATATGAAAAATTTTTATAAAGATTTTTAGTTAAAGAAGTTTTTAATATTTTATGAAGATACTGTAAAAAGTTTTTGGGTAAATTCTTTTTTCTTTGATGTGTTAGATGTGTTTTGATTTACAAACGTCTGGGAAATGCGTTAAAATAGATTTGACCGAAAAGATAAAAATGATAGAATTTTACGTTATTTTTTAAACATATTTTTGGACTATTCTCAATTCCTTCGTTCTATTAAAAAAAAGAAAAGCATAAATTCCAACTTATTTAAAACGTTTGACCGTTCACACTATATATTTTCGTTTTTTTCTATGTTAATATCCGATTTTCCTTAAATAAGAAAAATAAAACATAAAAACAATCACAAAAACGATTAATCCTACCCACTATTGATATTTGCCTTAAAATTTTCTTAAAATATGGGTTTAAACCCGAAACTCTGACAAAAAAACAGTGAATTCATTTTTTGATGAGATAAGTTATTTTTGTAAAAATTTATATTTAGTAGTATATGGCCACAAATGTGGTGGTAAATTTTACCGCCACATTATGCCCTTCGCAGCGCGCCGCTTGGTAACGGCGGTCGCCCCCTCCCTCCCCATTGTGGGAGAGTGTTGTGCCCTTCGCAGCGCGCCGCTTGGGACTGGCGGCTCCCTACCCCCCCCCCAGCAGCACGGAAGCGCGAGCGAAGGGAAGGCCGTTCGCCGGAACGAGGTGGGACTGCCCCCACCCCTCCCCTCAGCGCAGTTGTTGATTTTTGAGCTGTTAACGCTCGTGGGCTGTGACACACTCCCCCTTCCCGACAAATAACTTTTTTTGTCACATACCGACCCCCCCCCCCCTCCTCCCCCTCCGTCGCATAAACGAAGCGGTTCTTTGAGCGTTCCATCGCACTGCTCACCTCCAACCCATTGATTGTTTTTGTCTGCGCAAAAGTTTAATTATGTTCACTTTTTTTCAATTTAATTTTCATTTTTTCCATTTATATTATTTCATTTTTCCATATTCAATTTTTATTTTTTCAATTTCAATTTTAAATCTAACCCAGTTTTTTTTAATTTTATTTTATATTTTAAATTCAAATTTTCTAATTAATCCGATATTTTAATTTGTTTCCAATTTTTAATTTCCATTTTCTCAATTTATTTAATTTTCTTTTCCATTTAATTTCAATTTTAGTTCTTTTCATTCCTTTCCAATTTTTATTTTTAATTTGTTTCCAATTTTTAATTTCCATTTTCTCAATTTATTTAATTTTTATTTTCCATTTAATTTCAGTTTTAATTCTTTTCATTCCTTTCCAATTTATTTATTATTTTAATTTGGGCGTGAAACTTCTCGTAATAAATTCCGACATATCATGCAAACAAAGAAAAAACAACACGAATTAGCATTGGTTTTGATAGAAAAGGCTGGGACAAACACACAGGAGAAAACTTTTGTGGCTTAAACACCTCGAATTTGTGTAAAACTTTTGGGACAAGGAATTCCCAGATAATTTCGTATCGTTGCGTTTGATATGGTAAACGAACATTTCCTAAACTTCCTGTGATTGATTTATTTAGAAAACCGGACTTAGACCAATTTTCAAAGGGAAGGGAGTAAGAAAAAACGAAGTTTGTGTGATAAGAGTGGGCGAACATTGGAATTTAGGGAGCGCTGCAAAAAGTGTTGCCGGATGGGGTTCGGGTTCCCCTGTTTTGATGTTTGTGAGGCGATACACTGTGGAGAATGCAATCAGAATTTCTACAACAATTCTTGTTTCGAGTCTCACAAAAAGGCAGCTTGTAGGGAGTACAAGAAATGCAACAAATGTGGGGAAACACACAATACGCGAAACAAACACACGTGCGCGGAGAAATTCTGTAGAATTTGCAAAGTCTATCATCTGGGTCGGCAATGTTTCATTAAAAAAATCAAACTCCGACAGCAGAAAGCATACCGAATTGTGGCTTATGACCTCGAGACGACGGTTGAAGGGGGCGAACACAAGCCAAGTCTTGTTAGTGCCCCGCATACTTGTAGTGTTTGTTATTTTTTTTCTGTTTGTTTCCTTCGCTTAAGACACCCCATACCCCGTTGGGGTCCCTAAAATTGTGGTGAGCAGGGAATTCGATGTGAATTGGACGGTGCCCGACGATGTTCCCTATGATGGACTGCTAAAGGTGAAGGTCATCCATCCCCCCGAAGGAACTGCTGTATCCCCTCCTCCCTGTACACATCGACAATATGCTTCTCTTCCCCAATTGTTATACCTGTGCGATAAAAACGAAGAAAGAGTTTGTTTTGGCTAAGGATGTCAAAAAATGTAAGCATCGGCCAGAGCAGAGAGCTTTGATTGGTACATTCACCTCGATAGAACTGCGGAAGGCATTGGAGTTAGGTTATAGGGTCATTGGCTTCTACAGGGCCTATCATTTTGAGCCGTTTGACAGCCAACTGTTCAAGGGGTACGTGCGCATGTTCTTGAAAATAAAGGTGGAGGCGTCGGGCTGGCCGTCGGAGGTGAGAAATGAGGAGGAAAAGAGATCATTCATCGAAATGTACAAGGCCAATTACAAAATTTGGCTGGGATATGATAAAATGGTGTTTAACCCTGTGCTACGTATGATCGCTAAATTGGTGAGAAAAACAAATAAAATTCAAAAAACAAATAAATATTAAGGGATTGAACAGTTTATGGGGAAATTTTCAATGAGGAACACCCTTTCTGTGACTGAGATTGTTAATAATTTGGAAAGATGGACGGAGCTCATCAAAGATGACACGATTGAGTTTAAAAGGCCGATTGAGATAAATGAGGGTGTGATGAGAGCAGTATACCAGAAGAAGCAAGAGTTTATAAAGGAGCATAAGGTTTCGAACATAATTTTGTCATTGTGGACCACGAGTGCTGCCAGGGTAAAGCTGTACGAGTATATGGAGCAGATTTACAGGGAGGAGGGGTCTAAGCTATTGTATTGTGCCCCAGGTGGACATTAGAAAAGTTTCCATAAAATTAAAACATTAAGATTCTCTGGCTTTTGCTTATCCGAAGGGTCGGTGCCCATTGAAGGAGGGAAAATTTTTAGGGTAATAACATAATTTTTGGCTCGTTTAAAACACAATTTTAGGGATATGACTCGTGAGTATTCGGATAGTGAAATTTTGGAGTATGTATCGGCGGGTCCGAAGCAGTACGCCTTGAAAATGAGGAGGAAGAAAGATGGTGTGATCTGGCACAAAACGAAGATCCGTGGGATGACATTGGACAGACGAAATGTTTTTGGCTTGTTTATTTCATTCAATATTTATGAAAACCTTTTTTTGCTAATTATTTTTTAAGAATGTCCAAAAAAATTTCCAAGAAATTTCAAAAGACTTAAGCGCTCGAGAAACACATAATTATTTCCGGAAGAGCCCAGATCAGGGCAAGTATTACGAACAAGTGGAAAAAAATGTGAAGGAAAACAAAAAATTTGGGATCAAAGAATCGTTGACAATTGCGGCATTTCCATTTGCAGTTTCCGTTATGACGTGTCTGGTGCGTGTATGGCATTTCACACTGAATTACAGATTATAATCTGTTTATTTTCAACAGAAGTTACCCCGAAACAATAGTTTTTCACTCCAAACACTTTCCCAATTGATTTGATTGGATCGTAGTGGCCCGCTTGTCCAGCTTCGCCTTCATCGAAAAGCACACAAAGCTCCTGTTTATATACGGCGACTTCGGATTTCCATAGTGGTTTCATTTTCCCAAAGGTTCCGAAGCAAAAAAGACGAAACATGCCCGGGTGGTGTTGATCATAATAAGCCTATAGAACAAGATTAAGAATTTTTTTAGTGTGGAATTTAACGGACCTGAAGTCTCTCCCTTATCGATTAGGCGAGAGAGCACTCAAAAAAGAGAGAGTCAGGTCATAGATGCAGAGAAAAAGGGGCGTGGCCTATCAGACGAGTATGCTAGGATTATCGATTGGGTGATAGAGTACGCATAGAAGAGAGGTTAGAGAAGCAGAGACAAGGCATCTAAGAGAGGCAGAGAAGGGAAGGGGTAGAGACGCAGAGTGGCGGCTATTATTATTGATTGGCGAGAGAGCGCGAAAAGAAGAGAGGTTAGAGATACAGAGACAATGGACAGCAGAGAAGCAGAGGGCAGAGACGCAGAGTGGCGGCCATTATTATTGATTGGCGAGAGAGCGCGAAAAGAAGAGAGGTTAGAGATACAGAGACAATGGACAGCAGAGAAGCAGAGGGCAGAGACGCAGAGTGGCGGCCATTATTATTGATTGGCGAGAGAGCGCGCAGAGAAGAGAGGTTAGAGATACAGAGACAACGGACAGCAGAGAAGCAGAGGGCAGAGACACAGAGTGGCGTCCATTTTTATCGATTGGCGAGAGAGTACGCCGAGAATGGAGGTTAGAGGAGCAGAGAGTGTAGAGAGCACATACAAAGGGTATATTGCGAAATAAAGTTATGTGGGTGTATAGCAAAAAAAAAGGGGGCTGCCTTGTAAGGCATTGCGCATCAGGTTTGTTTAAATATTATCCTGATTGGGATTGCGCATGGAGGAAATTTATGAATCTTTATATGGTAAACCAATCTTGGCCTAATGAGCAGCACACTGCCACCCATGAAGCACAAGACGACAGGGCACCTGAAAAGTCTCGTAACTTAGCAAGATAATTTGAGAGACCTCAAGTTCTAAAATACTAATTGAATTGCTGCAGGATAAATGGAGCTCATTAATTAGCGCTACCGCCCTCGTTAACAGCAAACGTGGCATAAATAGACAAAATTTAACGAACCATGATTAGTAATGTTATGATAAACAACCTCAAGACCTAAAAAACGGATTACTTACTGCCAAGATAAACGGTAGTTCATTAATTAGAATTACCGCCCTGGTTAACAGCAAGAAAACAAAAAAAAAGTATATAAAAGCAAGAAAAATGGAAAAATAAGTGACGCATCCTTTTATAGGCGACCCGCCCGAATCCAGGTCAAGTGTTATCTATTTTTAGAATATACAAGCCATTTTTGAGTTTCCAGCCAATTTTTTGAATTTGAATTTCCCGCCAATTTTTAAAATTGAATTTTACGCCAAAAAGTTTCGTTGCGATACATTTTAATCAAATACGTCATCTTTGCAGCATATAGTCGACAATTATCCTTCATGGCCGAGTGGTAGTGTGTTGGGTTGGAGGCAGAGCAAAAATTCGAGTCCACTAGCCTGCGGCTAATTTATTGCGAATTTTCACCGGACTACAGTATCCCTCGCAGTGATGAGGTCATCATCTTTGCAGCATATAGTTGACAATTATCCTTTTTCTGGCAAATGGTCTCATGGCCGAGTGGTAGTGTGTTGGGTTGAAGGCAGAGCAAAAGTTCGAGTCCGCTAGCCTGCGGCTAATTTATTGCGAATTTTCACTTTCACCGGACTACAGTATCCCTCGCAGAGATGACGTCATCATCTTTGCAGCATATAGTTGACAATTATCCTTTTTCTGGCAAATGGTCTCATGGCCGAGTGGGGTAGTGTTTGGGTTATGGTACCATAAGTTCGAGTCCGCTAGCCTGCGGCTAATTTATTGCGAATTTTTACCGGCAGTGATGACGTCATCATCTTTGCAGTATATAGTTGACAATTATCCTTTTTCTGGCAAGTGGTCGCGTGGCAGAGTGGTAGTGTGTTGGGTTATGGTACCATAAGTTCGAGTTCTCTTGCCTGCGGCTCATTTATTGCGATTTTTCACCGGACTACAGTATCCCTCGCAGTGATGACGTCATTATCTTTGCAGCATATAGTCAACAATTATTCTTTTTCTGGCAAGTGGTCTCATGGCCGAGTGGTAGTGTGTTGGGTTTGGTGGCAGAGCGAAAGTTAGAGCCCACTAGCCTGCGGCAGAATTTTTCGAATAAAAAATTTTAAAAAAATAAAAAATTATTTAAAATAAAAATAATAAAAAATAATTTTCAGAAAAAAATTTTACAAAAAAAGTCGCGCACCTCTGCAATAGGTTTAGGTTTGCAGAAAAAAAGTCGTGCACCCAGCAATATGTTTGGGTTTTCAAAAAAAGTCGCGCAATAGGTTTTGGTTTCTGTACTGAAAATTTTGGCGCTCAGTTGGCCCGCGCTCACTTGGCGGCGCTCACTTGGCTGGCGCTCAGTTGGCCGTGCACCCCTCCCATAGGTATGGGCTGTTACCGTAATCCGGACAAATGGTGGACCGTAACTACTAGGTGCTTATTTTAGTGCCCTTTTTGCGAGCTCTAGCTATAACTTTGGGGCCGGCGGTGCCGATAGGCGCCGCCGGGGGAAAATTTTAAGAATTTTTAAAGAATTTTGTTTAAAAAATGGCCAACTGATTTTTCATAAAAGTCGGTCGATTGTTTCGGTTTTTTGATTATTTCGGTCGAACGGTTTCGGTTAAAACCCGAAAAAAACCGAAACCGAAAAAAACCGAAAAACAAAAATTTCTCGGTCGGTTTTTTTCGGTCAAAAACCGAAACCGAAAATCGAAAAATACCGAAAAAAACCGACCGGTCCGATCTCTAAATAAAATTTCAAGGTGCTATAACGAATTACCAAAAGTGCAAGGTTGGGCGAAGCACAAAAAAGTGCAAGTGATCAAATTAAAACCAAAATAATTATTTTAATAATTATGTTAATAAATTTAATTATAACATTTATTATTTAAATTCCGTTACATAATTAAAATATATATATTTTTATACTAATGATATACGTGGTGAGCTGAAGCTTCACTAAAAATCTACTTATTAATGGATAATTTAAAAATCAAATAGGGCAAATAAATTTTCACATTTTACGCTAATTTCAATCCCAAAACTGAAAAACGACGATTTCCAACATAATCTATGCAATGTTGCGAGGAGAGCAAAACTTATTTCTGAAAAAGAGAGAGAAAATCCACCAATCGAGATCGGCTTTGTAGCCAAAATTTATAAATGCTTCTTATTTCATAGCCTGATAAACCAAAATTAACAAAAATCCATAAAATCATTAATATACAAATATATTTAATATGTAACGGAATTTAAATCATAAATGTTATAATTAAATTTAATTAACATAATTATTGATTTTCATTTTTAAAATATTATTTTGGTTTTAATTTGATCACATTCACTTTTTCGTGCTTCGCCCGACCTTGCACTTTTCGTACTTCGTCTCAGCACGAAATTTCAATTATCGGCGGAATTCCTGTTAAAATTAAGGGAATTTTACGGGAAGGGAAAAAGGCGGGAATTCTGTCTCGCTTTTTTCGTTTTCCGTTCCTGTCCCCGGAAAATTTTTTTAACGGACTCTACTTTTAATGATTAAATTATTATTTTAATTTACTCCTTAAAAAGTGAAAATGATGACAAATAATATATGTAAATAGTGTTTAACAAAAAATATATATATATATATTAAGGATCTTTTTACACCAAAATGTGTGTTTTAGAAAAAAAAGAGACAATGAAAAGAATCATTGGAAACACAAAACAGTCGTCATTAAATAAATAAAAGTTCAATATTTCGGTCACATAATCACTTCAACCAATCATTCAATTCATTTTTTGCTGTTGCTGCTGACCACTCGGCCTAGGGGAAGAAATAGCAGCGTCGGGGAGACTAAAACCAAAATAAATTAGCAATTATTTATTGTTAATTGGCCGGCACTTTTAAAGGGAAAAATCAAAATTAAAAAATGTTAAGAGTAATTATAGGCGCTGAGTACGAATCTGACCTTCTTTTTAGCCCGAACCCGACCCAGTATTCGAACATTTTTCAAAAATTATTGTAAGGTTTATATTTTTATGATCGTGTGATCATCCAGGGGTGCTTTATTCTGGAAGCCGTCAGAGCAAGTGGCTTTGATGAATTGGACAAATACCAATGATGAGAGAGCACATACACTACCACTTTTGCTCAAAATAAAAAATATTTTCAAAAATTTCGAATTCGGGGTCGGGTTCGTGGTTCAAAATGTGCAAAAGAAGGCCAGATTCGTATTCAGCGCCTCAAATTTCCCTTAGAATTTTTTATTTTGATTTTTCCCTTTTTTATGGAACCAATAATCTAGATCATTGCCGGAGGGGAGGGAGATAAACAGCAAAAGTCCCATTGATGGGATAAACAGCAAAGTGCCGTTGATTTTTAAAAAGTGTTCACCCAATGTCCAATGTGCCATCGGCGATCAAAATGTCAATTTGGTTCCATCGGTCGTCCAATTCCTGCCCAATCTTCTACTGCTGTTGTCTCTTGTCATCGGGCACAATTGGAGAACGGATAAGCTGAAAATGATATTCATATTCTGACAGTGTCAATTGTTCCCCAATTAATTGGTTGGTCAGTTCAAAGGTCGCAGCGGAAGAAAGCCATTTGCACGACCCAAAGTGAACAATAATGTAGAAATTAGCAGGAGAAGAAGCAGAGGGAATCGTTGAGCATTGACGGGACCAATTGGCACATACGGCGAAAAGTATTGACGGTATTCCAAACGAGCAAATGAATGGCACTACCAAGCAGTGGCCAAATGTTACGCACAACGAACTCCAAAACGCGAACATTTACACTGGCAATAGCCAATTTTGTTTCAAATGTGGCAGAAAAATGGATAAAATGGTGGAGAAAAGAGAGCACATTGTGCTCAACATTGCGCCATTCTCTCCTATTTTTCGTCTAATTCGAATTTTGTTCGCCAAAGTCCATTTGCGCGTTTTGAAGTGTTCGTCCACCATCCAGTCAAATCGGTGACTGATCAGTGCAATTCTGAGGCAAAGCTGAGAGGGGTGGGAGCAAATCGAACACATTGAGCCAACAATCGCCGGAAATGAAGCTGAAACGGCACAATGATTGACATGAACAAAATTTTAAATTATTACATTGCTTTTTCCATGTCTCTCTCCGTTTTTGAATTGATAATCAAACAAAATTTAAAAAAAAGAGATGAACTAAAAAATATTAACAAAATAATTACAGTTAATGGACTAAATAATATTTAAATTTTGGCCGTTAAAACGATATCCATCCAAATGGACGTTTCATTAATCCATCCAAATGGAACGTTTCATTAATCATGGACTTTTCATAAATTCATGCAAGTGGACGTTTCATAAAATCACTAATGGGGCGAATTCAAGATATTTAATGTGAAAATAATTTTATATTAGATAAAAAAATTAATAACAAGAATATAGGTGAAATTAGGGATAAACTTTAAATTTTTTTTTTGAAAAATTCGATTTTCTCAAAAACGAATGGTGTGAAAAATTTTATTTTACGCCAAACGAAATGTCTATTAGGGCACTAACAAATACCAAAAAAATGGCCCAATTACTTTCTATGCCATCGAGTAAATCGGTCGTGACTCAACCAACCCCCCTTTTTGGTGGCTCTCCTTCATGGTGGTCTGAAAACCCAAAAATGGCTTAAAATCTGGAAAATTTTCGAAAAAAATTTCAAAGGGGGTTAGGAAAAATTTTCTGGAAAACTTGGGTAGGCCTATCAGAAAGAGGACAAAATCTCTACCGAATTTCTCCAAAATACCTAATAAGTTTTTTAAAGGTTATTTTATGTTTTTTCTAATTATTTTTAATCGCTGAAGGTCAGTGGGAGTCGGTCGCACGAGACGGGCGGGGGGGGGGGGGGGGGGGGGGGGGATTCGAATATGCTTAATTCCTTAACAAATTTCCTTAAAAATTCAATTTTTCTATGATAAACCATTTGGTGCTCTTTTTCACTGAAAAGTGGCCAAATGTAGAATTTCAGGAAATCAAAAAACATTTATTACGGGTTAAAATAGAGAAGGGACAAGAGAAATGCTCCGTGTATACTTGTTTTTCTTTTATCTTTTTGTGGCATTCTAATGATCATTTTAAAGGGGTCCGGACAATCCGTCAGTGGATAATCCGACTGTGGTCAATCCGTCAGTAGACAATCCGTCAGTGAAGGACAATCCGTCAGTAATGGACAATCCGTCAGTGGATAATCCGTCAGTGGACAATTCTCAGAAAAAAAATTTTGAGCAATTTGCTTATGGATTAGTTACTGACGTATTATCCACTGACGGATTGTCCACTTACTGACGGATGTCCACTGGATTAGTTACTGACATATTATCCACTGACGGATTGTCCACTTACTGACGGATTGTCCACTGACGGATTGACCACTGACGGATTGTCCACTGACGGATTGTCCGGGAGCCATTTTAAACCTTCCTAATAAGTAGGGTTATAGATTGGGTTCCCGGTGATTTCGTCAGTGAAAATTTATTCAGAAAAAAGCGAACACCTAGCCAAAAATTATAAAAAATTCAAAAAGCCGAAAGATGAAACAGGCTAGTAAATACCCTAGCGGCGGGTTGCGATTTGCAAAATCCGCTACAAGTATTCTCAAATTGTTGAATCCTGCCGAACCCATTTTTAAACGTAGCCTCCTTACGTGATCGGTTGACGCAATACAATCCGGTTGTAGACAGAAAACTGACAAAGACTACATATCAACAAACTCAAATTGCTTACATAGAAACAGAGGTGGAACGCGGACAGAAAAACCCGCGGTCGCGCTCCAACACTTAAGAAATTAGAAAGCGAAATTTCTAGTAGGGTTACACGGGCCCGGGTACCCGACCGGGTCGGGTACCCGCACGCCCGGTTTTTCAATACCTGGGCCCGGTAACCGGGCCCGGTTTTTTGAAAATCCAATACCCGGTACCCGACCCGGTAGGTCCGGGTACAACCGGGTATTAAAATACTTAAATATATTATATAAAAGTTCCACCACCAAATGTGAAAATGGCCTATTTTTTTTTAACTAACATATATTTATCATTTTTTTAAAGAAAATCCGTTAACAAATTGAGCATAGTATTCACAAAAATCAATGTTTTTTTGTGGACAAATCTGTTAACAAATAGCATTAAAAACTACAAAATTTTTCCCGGCGGCGCCTGTCGGCACCGCCAGAACCCATTCTTTCCCAAAAGTTTTTTGGAAAAAGCTTGCTGAAAAAAGAGATGTGAAAAACAAAAAATGGTCTACCGTGCGGTGGTACCAGCTCCAAGATAACGTGAGACCGTCCCTGACCTTTGGAAATATTTTCTTTAGTTTATATTTTAGTAAAGGTGTTAAATAATTATTTTGAAAAAAAAATAAATAATGGAAATTTTTTTAATACCCGGTTTTACCGGGTACCCGACCCGGGCCCGGTATAAAAATTGGTACCCGACCCGGCACCCGGCTTTTCAATACCCGGTAATACCCGGGCCCGGTTTTTGCCCAAATACCCGGGCCCGTGTAACCCTAATTTCGAGGTTAATGAACAATGATAATGGCTTATATATTTGTTAATGAACTGTATTATCGACATTTTTTCATGAATTTTCTATAAAATATTTAGTTTTCGTTTTTTTTAATTGTGGTTATTTACCAAACTCTGGTGAATCAGGTTCGGCGTGCTATCCGACGGAAGAGGAATATGAAAGGTAAAACAAAAGTTGACCATACTGTATATAGCCTAAGCTTCTAGCTTTAAGTTTTTGGTGCCTTTTTTGCCTTTTTTTGCGATTTTGGTGGCTAATGCCGGGAACGTAATTTTTGTCCCTTTTTTGACTTTTCATTCCTTTTTTCGTGCCGTTCACCAAGTTGAAGAGTACGGTAAAAATTATGAAATTAATAAATAAAAATGCAAATAGCATTTAAATTAATAAATTTGATTTGTTTTTAATTGATTATTAATTTATTAAATGTTAAAATATAATTCAGTGTAAAACAATTTAATCAAATAATTGCATTATGCGTTTTACATTATTTGTTGCAAATAATAATTTATTCATTATTTAATGAATTTAAAATTATGGCAAAGAATTTTGTTTATAAATAGAAACAACAAAAATTGTTCATCCTTAAAAATTTGAACAATTTTGGATTAAGCAAAGCGATGAATAAGCAAAAGAATTTTAAAAACAAAATTGTTTTTATTTTCATTTTTTTTAAATGTGGTTAATGGCAGAGATGAAAAAAAACAGAAAAATAAAATAAAATGTCGGAATGAGGAGATGAAAAGTGAATAAGAACAAAAAAAAAATTTGAGCAACCAAAATAAATAAACTTTGTCATTTTGAATTTTTCACCCGGCCCCTTTTATTCATTCTCTTTGAAAATTTTTAATTTTTTTTAAGTTTCTTTTTCAATTAATCCTTGATTCATCTTCTTTTCATTTCGTCATTCCAACATTTTATTTTTTGCTTTTTCAGCAGTCATTAATTAACTGTATTTAAAAAATAATGAGCATAAAAAACAATTACAGCGACGAGTTCAGCTTAGCTAAACTTAAATGAGTCTTCTATGACATTTAAATGATTGTGACATCATTTAGCCATTGCGTTACAATTCTTTGTAAGGGGCACAAATATTCAAGTAAAATTACAGTCTTTATTCTGTTCAAATCCAATCCAAAAAATTTGCTAATTTGAAAAAAAACTTCTCTTTCCGTCTGATCTACCAGGTCATCCCATTGGAGAACTGAAATATAATTTAATTAGTCAAATACTTTCCAAAAATAGCGGAACATTTCGATTCAAGAATTTTCGATGCTAACTTTTTTGATACTTAAATCAACACAAAATTGGTATTTTGAACAGTGGCATTTTTAACAAAAAGACACCATGGCAAACAACAAAATACACAACAAGAAAATATTTGGACGGAATTGGCACGGCAGCTGCGGGCAACGCAGCAAACATCACTCCGCCTCCCGCCAAACGTTCAATGGCACCCGAACTGGACCTGGACCCAATCACTGCCGCACTCGCAGAGCAAGAACGCCAACGCACATTGGTGTTCATTGGCCTCCCGGAAAGCAATGCCGCTTGCCCATCGGAGCGTGTTCATGAAGACAGGGAAGCCATCACCAAAATCTTGGACCACCTTGAAGTTGAGGCCGAACCAACCGCCGTCTTTCGACTCGGCCGGTACGACCCGCAGCGAACAACACCACGCCCACTCAAGGTCGTCATGCCAACACCGACACACCAACACGTGGCACTCGGAGGATGGAAGCATGAGCGTGCTCGACTCCGTTCCCAACAGAACATGGCCCGTCTGTTCATCCGCCCGGCGCTGACCAAAGAACAGCTCAAGAAGGAGTACGAAGAACGCGTACGAAAACGTCAACAAATCCCAGCTCCCGTGGCGCCAGCAGTGCAGCTCCCACAGGCAAATGCCGCAACTCCCGCTAATGAAGTTGAACCAGAACAGAATAAAGCCAGTCAAGACAATTCCAAATCCCAGGCTGTTATTGAAAAATTAATTGTCCTCAACTATGAAGGAATGAAATTACTCCCACCAACCGATAAAAATCTCCGTGAAATACAATCCCTCAAAAAACAATATCCCCATCTTTTCAATAAATAGTTCTCCAAGACCTCCAACAATTTCCTCAAATACCAAAACTTTTTTACCAATATTCTCCACAAAAATCTTTCTCCAACTCCCACTAAAATCAAATTTTTATTTGCTGGAGGTCTGACTTCGCCGCTTCTTCAACTCAAATTCAATTGTCTCTATACAACAACCCATCTTATCTCATTTCTTATTCCAAATGTCATTTGATTCATCACTATTACTTATTAGACCTGATTTCCACCAAAAGTGTAAGTGGCACATGCCCTTCTTTTGGTTATTTTTTATTTTTGAATAAATAAATAAAAAAAGAAGTTTGCCAAGATGTTCAAACAGCGGCATGTTCAGTTTGGCTACACCCAGCAGAGGGAGGGATGTGAGAGAGCAAGTAAAAGAATGTTTTGTGACATTTCGAATGATCGTGACATTTAGCCTGATTTTTGAATTTCCATATCGTAATTGTTTTTATTCGTTCGATATTTTAAAAATTTCAGTGGAATTTATTTCACATTCTTTTCAAGACTCCATTCCTCGAATCTTGGCAAATAATGATAACATTTAAAATATTAATTAGGTCATTTTTTATTCATTTTCATTGCGTTACAACTTTATTGCGCTTTTTTTTTAATGCCAAGCCTTCCTAATGAGAAAGGATTTTGAAGTAGCCTCATTAATTTGTACAAAATTGAGAATCACTGTTAATTGCCAGTAAAAAAGTGGGACAAATAAAAGAATGTTACGTGCGTCTACAAAGTTTACTCATAATTATGGGCCCAAATACTATAAGTCAACTAAACTAAAATAAATGATCTTTGTTTCAATAAACTATTATTCTATTCAATTCTAAAAAATTTATTATTTTAACATACTTAGGCAAAATTTTTTACCTTTTAGTGATCAAACTTTTTGTAATTTTTGTTAAATTTCCTAAAAACTTAAAGGCTAGCGGAGGCTAAAACAAAAGCAGTGTGAATGCGAATTTCAAATTTTTTTGGAAACTGCTTCTCAATTACGAAAACCTCAAACATTTAAGGCATTTTGATTACGTTTATTTTGTTCGAGTTTAATGCATCAATTTTGGTTAACCATAGCAACGAGAATAAAAATTTAATTTTATTAGCCAAATATTATGCTTGATAGGGTCGAATTTCACTGATTGATGGAGCTGTTCCTGTTCCGCCATGCCGAATATGAACGGCTTTACAATTGCACGGCGTTTCCCATTGACTCCGTCCCATTTGAGCGACGGCGGCAATTTGTGGCCGGAGGAATTGCCAAATGCGTACTCTGTGCCATTTATTATGTGAGTAATCAATTTGAGCGGCGCCGAAAGAAGCCGCCGGGGAAAAATTTCAAGATTAATTATGAGTTGTTAATAGCTTTTTATCAGAATTTGTTGTCAAATTTTTAATAGGATTGGATAATCAAAATTAATACATATATAAGTAATATTACACTTTGGAAATATGCCATTCCCAACAAATCACTGGTGCACATAACATTAAGGTATCAATAACTTTTTTTTCGCAAATATAATTATAATTTATAATTCATGACTTCTGAAGAGTCTTTTCTCACCAAACAAAAAACAGTTAAATTGCCTTAGGTTCTGTATGTACCGTGCATGTACTCCATTTGGAAACATTTTCACGAAAACTCCTGCTACAAACTGCTATTCTACATCGGCATCACTGACCTGGGCATTTTGTGGATTCTCGGCTTCTTCAGCGGTTGGCTTAGTTTGAGCGGCGCCGTTTTCTGCTCGAGTCCCACACTGATGTATTTGGTCGGCGTGGCGGTGACAGGTACAGTAGGGTTGGCGCCGGGGGTGGGCTACGGTGTCGGGGTGGGACCCTCAGATTTTTTTCGTCCTCGTTTTTCTATCGCTGGAACGGGGATTCCCGCGCCCATCCCCGCCGAGTATGGACATAAAAATACATCCCTAAATGAAAATTTTTTCTAATTCTTTAAAAAATATTTTGGCCTCAGTGAAAACCACCTCTACTGCGAATTTTTTAAAAATCATTTTAAATTAATTTCATTAAGATTTCTCGTTTCTCGATTACCGAGTCGAGAATTTCTCAGGTTTTTTAGGTCTCGGTTCTCGTACCGTTTCTCGGGGTCATTTCTCGGTTCCCGTATCATTTCGCGGTGTTCATTTCTCGGTCTCGTTTCTCAGTAAAAATCATTTCTCGCACACCCCTATTGATATGGACACGCAATTAATTTTTAATCTCTCAATTTAAGCTCTTTGGATTGCTGAAAGTTCCGCAGATTTGGTAATTAATATAAAAAACAATCTCATCATAGCGATAGTAATTAAGCAGTAATTAGGTGTTGGCACTGAATCGCTGTCTCGAATTCGGGTTTGCCAAACTGTGCCGTCTTTTGTTCTTCGGTCATCGCATTTACGCATGGTTCTTCGCCTGTTCCCTGTACGCCCTCGGCTGGGCCGTATTCATCAAACCACTTCTGTACAGCAGCCTTTTCTTCAACTGGTTCTTCGACCCGTTCGTTGGTTATCCCACGGCTGATGAGCAACAACAGCGCGAGGAAGTGGGCATTAAAAAGTTTAAAAAGTGCCAAAATGGATGCTAATCTATAAAATCCCAAAATGGAAGCAAAAAACTAAAAAGCCTTAACCAAATGCGAAATAAAGTGTAATGAAAACTAAGTCAAAACATTTAAAATTGCATAAGAGAATTTTTATAAAAGCAAAATTCCAAACATTTCACTGGTACAGCCTAAAAAGTTTTTGTGAAATATATTAATTTAAGTACGAACATTGGCTGCACCCCGTGCACAATAGTATGGTGGCATTTCTGAGTCCGTTTATTTATTTGGTGTTTGCCCTTAAACTTTTCTACGATGTCCGGTCAAGTCGCAGAGAGTTTGGCGTTTTGGTTTCCGAAATGGATTCAGCACAAATACGGGTCATTATCAGTGTCATTTCATATTAAAATTAAAAAATTTGTCGATTAAAGAATAAATTTTTTGGATTTTGAAATTTAAAATTCTTTTCGTTTCAAATTGCTTCTTTTCTTACATATTTAGATATTTATCCAAATTCTACTCAAAACCTTAATCTTTTTCTCTTAAATAATTTTTTACAATTAATTTAATTTGTTTTTTAAATCAATTTATTTACTTGTTTTTAGATATTTGTCCAAGTTATGCTGATCTCCTCAATGAATTTGTTCGGAAGCTCTCTTTACGTATATTTTCAAAGCCACGAAGTTGCCCAATGGATGCTTTTTCTTGCTGAGTTTATCTGGTCAAAAATAAGTTCAATGAAAAAGCAACTCCAATTTTTGAATTTAGGTTACATATACATGGTAAGGCAATTTAACAGCGTTTTAACACGCCAAAATATTTGCATTGAGGAACTTTTTAAAAATTAGGAACAATTTTTGGTTAATTTGAGGCTTTCCACCTGTCATTTATTTGACGCTAAACAAAACAATCCGCACGGACTGCCGCCTGCTGTATATGAAACTGTTCAACCGACACCGTATCGGCCATATTGGAGGGGTTACTGTCGTCCGACCCATTTTAAACCCATCCAACTGAACTGTTCAACCGATGAATTCTTGAAGATTGAGCAAAATAAGCTGAAAAGAAATTCAGTGTGACAAAAAATTTGATTTTTATTCATAAATCACCAATTGAAGACGCCAATAAGTTGTTGAGGGAGTTGTGCATTGTAGAGCATTTGAAGTTAGAAGGCATACGCAATCGGAGAAAAACCAGTTATTTCGTCTAAAAAGGTAAAAAAAAAAGTGAAACAAAACTAGGGTTTACTTCTCGAGAAGAAGCTAACTTTGCTGAACAATTAGCGGCGCCAGGGCTAAAACGGCCAGACCAAACTGATCCGACGACAGTTGGTTCGGCCAAAATTATAATTACAACATTGACAATGAGTTACAACTTATTGACATTGGGTTACAATTCATTGACATTGAGTTACAATTCATTGATATTGGGTAACAATTTATTGACATTGGGTTACAATTCATTGACATTGAGTTACAATTCATTGACATTGAGTTACAATTCATTGACAATGAGTTACAATTCATTGATATTGGGTTACAATTTATTGACATTGGGTTACAATTCATTGATATTGGGTTACAATTCATTGATATTGGGTTACAATTCATTGACATTGGGTTACAATTTATTGATATTGGGTTACAATTCATTGACATTGGGTTACAATTCATTGACATTGAGTTACAATTCATTGATATTGGGTTACAATTCATTGATATTGGGTTACAATTCATTGATATTGAGTTACAATTCATTGACATTGAGTTACAATTTATTGACATTGGGTTACAATTCATTGACATTGGGTTACAATTCATTGACATTGAGTTACAATTCATTGATATTGGGTTACAATTCATTGATATTGGGTTACAATTCATTGATATTGAGTTACAATTCATTGACATTGAGTTACAATTCATTGATATTGGGTTACAATTCATTGATATTGGGTTACAATTCATTGATATTGGGTTACAATTCATTGATATTGAGTTACAATTCATTGATATTGGGTTACAATTTATTGACATTGGGTTACAATTCATTGACATTGAGTTACAATTCATTGATATTGGGTTACAATTCATTGATATTGGGTTACAATTCATTGATATTGAGTTACAATTCATTGACATTGAGTTACAATTTATTGATATTGGATTACAACTTATTGACATTGGGTTACAATTCATTGACATTGGGTTACAATTCATTGATATTGAGTTATAATTCATTGACATTGAGTTACAATTCATTGATATTGGGTTACAATTCATTGACATTGAGTTACAATTCATTGACATTGGGTTACAATTTATTGACATTGGGTTACAATTCATTGATATTGAGTTATAATTCATTGACATTGAGTTACAATTCATTGATATTGGGTTACAATTCATTGATATTGGGTTACAATTCATTGATATTGGGTTACAATTCATTGATATTGGGTTACAATTCATTGATATTGGATTACAATTTATTGATATTGGATTACAATTTATTGATATTGGATTTCAACTTATAGACATTGAGTTACAATTCATTGACATTGGGTTACAATTCATTGATATTGGGTAACAATTTATTGACATTGGGTTACAATTCATTGACATTGAGTTACAATTCATTGATATTGGGTTACAATTCATTGATATTGGGTTACAATTCATTGATATTGGATTACAACTTATTGACATTGGGTTACAATTTATTGATATTGGTTTACAATTAATTGATATTGAGTTACAATTCATTGATATTGGGTAACAATTCATTGACATTGGGTTACAATTTATTGACATTGGGTTACAATTCATTGATATTGAGTTATAAT
>SIJG01000224.1:0-29084 GCA_023374025.1 Heterodera schachtii
CTTTATTGACTTATCGTCAAACCATAAGTCGAAATTCGAGGACTTTCTTAAAAATCAAGAAGCAATGAATCTGATCAAAAGTTACAAGGAAATCAGATCAAAAGTATTAAGGAACTACATGTTGAGCTAACAAAAAGAGGGATTCAATTGGGAATATGCACTTTAAAAAGATATCTGGGTAAAATCAAGAGCATTATCCCCGATACATCAAACGAAAGCCCTGGATTAGAAATGAAATTTGAAAAATGTCTTTCTCGTGATCTATCAAATACTATCTATTTAATCGGAAGTGAGAACAATTGGCGAAAATACAGAATGATGAATGAAAACATAACAGATTTATACATTGCATGCACAAAATGTTATGCGTTACAAAACAAAGAAAAAAGGCTTAGGCCAATTATTGCAAGAGCAATTATTCGTGGAGGAGAAAAATTGGTCATCACCCAGGCAGAGCATAACCCCAAATGTGAAGCACAAACAATGGAAGTGATAAAAGCTGAACAAGTGGATAGAAAACAAAGAAAAGAAATCTTTAAATGTAATAGCGATGTAAAGACAATCTGGAGACAAGGCCTTGAAAAAGTTAGGGAAGAATCAGTACGGGCAGCCAATGCAAAGGAAGAGTGACACAAATTTGAGTAAACAAAAAGCTTTGAGACAATTCAAATTCAAAAATCATTATTTCAGCAATAATTATTATGCCTATTATATTCATAACCAACGGTATAAAAGCCTAAAATTATATTTGTAAGAATTAAATAATGGAAAAGTGTTGATCAATTAAATAACGAGTTATTGACCCTTGACAAAAGTGGTCAAATGTCTTCAGCAGACTGGAACGTCCAACCATGAAAATTGAAATAAATATATAACAAAGGACTCCTCTCGGTCTAATTTACGAATTATGTTTGGAAAAAAAAATTATGGGTCCTGAAAAAATTAAGTTAATTTGACAAAAACTCTGGAGCCTAAAAGTAAAAAAGGTGGGTAGAGAGAGTATTTAAAACGGTTTTTAAGCCCGTTTGAAGCCATTTAGCCACTTCAGTCCCGAGTCTCCTTAAATAGATGGTAAATTGACCAAGTCATTGAACCATGAACAATAACCATGAAAAACGGCATAAAATGAAGATGGTAAATTTTAACAATGGTCTAGCAATCTCCGTTATGTAATTCGTCAATTTTTACCTGTATAATCAAAGTGATTGTGATTTGTCGGTTAATTTGTTGTCTTCTTGTTGAGTTTTGTCCAAGTTTTTATGAACAAATCTGGCCATTTTGTATCCACAGATGACAATTACCGTATAACAAATGATATTTTCGACAAAACAAAGCCAAATTGTAATTTGTACGGGAAAATAATCCTAAAATTTAAGAAACTGTTTAATATTTTATTTTTTGAATCAGCTCACATTCCGTCCACAATAAAACACAAAATCGCTGAGATTGCTACCCAAAAGTTGTTCAATTTGAAATATTTCTTCGGCATTAACCAAGGAAAGATTTATATGATCAAATGAGACGAAAAAATCAGAAATCCAAGTCAAAATAGCGCTTGAAAA
The DNA here is from genome assembly GCA_023374025.1 of Heterodera schachtii. Lineage (NCBI taxonomy): Eukaryota > Metazoa > Nematoda > Chromadorea > Rhabditida > Heteroderidae > Heterodera > Heterodera schachtii. The sequence continues at coordinate 1,563 of SIJG01000224.1, forward strand.
AACAAATGAAAGCATTGCAACATATTTTTTCATTGTTATTTGTAAGCCCCTAAAATATAAATAAATAAATTAAGTATCACTCATTTTTTAGAAATTAAAGATGAAATTTTATATATATTGGTACAAAGACGAATATTGGTAATTAGAGACCGGCGCGGGACGGGATCCCGCGCGGGATTTTGCGGGATCCCAGTCCGCAATCCCGCATTTTTTGGTAAATGCGGGATTTGCGGGATTAATCCCGCGGGATCCCGTCCCGCAAAGAATTTTGAGTTCCAATCCCGCAGCGGGATCCGCAAATTTGACTTTTTGTGCGGGATTATGCGGGATTTTATTGATTTTTTGAAAAATTTTATGAACAAAATGCCAATTATTAATGAATTAATTAAATAATAAATTTAATTAAAATTAACTCATTTCATCGCAAATTTCATCTAGAATTTCCAAAAATTTCCCGGCGGCGCCTATCAGCACCGCCGGACCGGCTTTTACTTATTAATCCTGTAGAAATTGAGTCAAAAAGTGCGAAATTTGGTCAATTTTAGACAACTTCTGTTAACAAATAGCATTAAATTTTTCAAAAAAATTTCTCGGAGGTGCCTATCGGCACCGTCGGACCCCTCTGTCCTAGTTTGAAAAAAAAATTGCGCCACAAAAAAGCGGTTTTGAAAAGCAACAAAATAGTCAAATTTATGGGCCATTAACAAATTTGCTTCCCGATCTCTTTTTAGCATCCATTCGAAAAATCTTGGTTGACCCATCAGCCCCTTTTAATGCATCCCGCCAGCCCCTAAAAATTTATTTTTCAAAATTTCAGGTATTTTTGATTTTTGGAAATTTTTTGAAATATTATTAAATTTTTTCGAATTTTCCATAATCCCGCAATCCCGCGCGTGATCCCGCAAATTTTAAATGCGGGATTTGCGGGATTAATCCAGCGGGATCCCGTCCCGCAAAAAATTTTGGATTCCAATCCCGCAGCGGGATCCGCAAATTTGAAATTTCCGGTCTCTATTGGCAATTATATAAAAAGACTAATGACGACACTAATTAATGGTATAATGTCTTTGTGGGCCAAAAGCAAGAGTTATGCGCTTTTACCTGTTCAACACAAAAAAACGATAAACGAACTGAACACACAACCCAAACATTGAACAGAAATGCGCGATTAGCCAAATGTGGATCAGCAGTAGAGACATCGTCCAACCGTTGGTTGATAGAGTAATCTAAAAGATCATTTAGGAAGTATTATTTAATTACCAATTAAATTTGTTTGTTAAATACTCACATCTTGGGACAGAAAGCAAAGAACGGATAAAGCAATGTCCACAATCGAAGTTTGGAGCAAAATTCGCTTGTACACATTCATTTCCTTTGGCGATCGCTTCACCACCAACAAAATTAAAATTGCATTTAAACACAACGCCAGAAACAGGCTAATTGATGCGTTAAGACGATGAATTTGAATTATCATAATAAGGGTTTGGAATTTGTGGATGCTCAAAGTCACAATTTGAGTTCTAAATGAATTTAGATTAGATATTAAGACACGCTACCTGTGCTGGTCGTTTTGTAATTTCTTTAACTAATGAAAATTGCTGCAGGTTCGAGTCCGCTCACGACACCAATATTTTTAATTATTTTACCAGAAATTTAAAAAAGGGTATTTTTGAAAATTATTTTTAATATTTTCCCAACTAAATTATACACCTCTTGACAAGGAGACTTTGCAAATGTAAATTTTCAAAGACTCATACTTTTTTCTGTTAACTTCAAATACGCTAGTTTTTTAACTTAATATTTTATTTTTTATAGTATATGTTTTTCATTTTTGGCGGTTTATTTCATTAAATAAAAGAAGAATAAACATTTTTTTGAATTATCACTGATAAATTGTGGCAAATTCCGGGTCATAGACTGGCAAAACTTAGCATAGGCGCTAACGGCAAATAATTTTAATACGGATTATAATTTGATTCATATAAATAGCGGTAATTACATCTTATATTATGAAACTGCGTAAAGGACAGATTTTCTTTCATCTAATTTTCTAAAGTTGAAATTAAAAATTTGTGGCCCAATTATCTGTCATAGTAGCCATTAATTTGATTTTTCTTTGACAAATTGGCACTTTTTCCGTTACCCTTTGTCGTTCTGTTATAATTTAATATTTGGCGCCAATTTTAACAGTAAACTTAATTTCAGCTTTTAACAAGTGACAACTGAGACATTAATTAACTCTTAGACAATGCTGAACAGCTGGTATTAAGCTTACTGTTAAAATCGCCGCCAATTATTAAATTATTAATTGAGTGACAAAAGAAAATTTGCCAATTTGTTAGTGAAAAATCAAATTAACGGCTTACTTACAAATAATTGGGTCCAAATTTTTAATTTCAACATCAGAAATCAGCTGTTCAGCAGTGTCTAAGCGTTAATTAATGTCTCAAGTGTCAGCTGTCAAAATGCACTTTCATTAAATAAATAATATTTGGGCGCCCAAGGCAGTAAAATAATAATTATTAATAATTATTTTAGTCTTTTTATTTCCAATTATTTGCTTATTCGGAGAATAATCGGTCAAGATTTAAAGCAAAATAATTTTCATTTATTTTTTAACAGTAAATTCATAATTATAAGTGGGGAGTGGTAAAATATAAAAAATAAAATAACAAATGATCATGATTTTTCAAATTCAAATTTCCATGTTTAAGTACCAATTTCTATGATTTAGGATTCAAATGAATTAAAATTAATTTTATGCTACCAGAAAAGAAAAAAATCTTTGATAAATAATTATATTAATTTTCACAAATACTTTATTTTTAAATGAATAATTTGAAACTTTTTGAATAAAATAATCCTAATTGGCAATTGGAACCAATTTATTGCTTTCATTTTGGCGTTTTGTTGAAATCTTTGCTAGTGAAAAATGAATTTTAATGAACTAGCGGTTGAATGCGCCTTCGGCGCATCGCAACCGCTAGGCAGTACGGTTGTAATGTAGAATTATGAATGATAAAATCGACTATGGCTCGGCCGCTTCGCGGCCTCGCACCCTTCTCTTGGCAATTTCTTATAGAACAAAGTTTTAACATTCTAGTGATCTTTTTTCGGTATCCCCAATCACTGGAACTCAAGCTGCAGCATTTATTCTTGCGGCACAACATTTCTTAACACTCATTTATACAAATTTTTCAAACTAATTCACATTCATTCATTTAAGTGAACATCATAAACAAAATTTCTTATTATTAACATAAAAAAACAATAGCTTTTTACACAAACTGACCAAACAAAAAAGCAAAACAAACATTTCGTTTTGCAAATCATATACAACAATTGACACAATAGTGTGCATCTCAAACCAATACATTTTAAAAAACTTTGACAAAATTTCACACTTCTGTGTGTTTTCAAAACTTTAGTGTACATCGCAAAACAATTCACTAACAAAGAATTCTTTTGACAAAATTTCACACTATGGTTTCTAAAAGTTGGTAGGCACTTTAGTGTGGGTCTAAAAACAATTCTAATAATTACCCATTACAGCTAATGTGATTGACAAACATAAGCCACACACCACACTAATGGATTTTCTAACCAATAATAAGAAATATGTAATTCATTTAATAAATTCAACATTTTTCTGACAAATCAACAATTTTAAAGCGAGATTACAAAATGAAAATTATATCCGTATTTGATAATGTGTGAGGATCACAAATATAATTAAAACAATAACAAACAAAATATCAAAAAATTGAACATAAAATCCGTAATTGAAAAGGTATCAGTCACAAATCAAATCTAACCAACGAACAACAAACATATGACTACCCATTTTTTTGCGACTTCTTAATTGGCTCCAAAGCTTCCGAACTACGACGTTTAATTGGTGTCGTCAAAATCGCCTCAATATTAACTCGTTCAGAACCTATTTCAATGGATGAACTCTCACAATGGAGCTGAAGGCATTCATCTATGAGAAGACAAGAATTTTTCAACTCAATAAATTAAAACAAAAATTTCAAACCTTCCACTTTGACAAAAAATCTTTCAAGATTTATCTGCATGTTCTTGTTGAATGATCCAAGGCGTTCTACCAATTCTTCGCCATTGACGTATAAGTCAGCCCTCATTCCTTTCTTGTCCGCAACCACTGCAGCAAAATGTTTCCCGACTGGCGAAAACGATGAAGCGAGAGCACAATTCATTGCTTAAAAAAATTATAAGTCAAAAACATTTATTTATTGTTTCACACAAAAATCACAGAACAAACCACTAATGTTTTATCAAAAGCATGACACACATTAGTGTCTCACACAAAAGTCACAGAACAAGCCACTAATGTTTTATCAAAAACATGACACACATTAGTGTCTCACACGAAATTCACAGAACAAACCACTAATTTTTTATCAAAAACATGACACACATTAGTGTCTCACACAAAAGTCACAGAACAAACCACTAATGTTTTATCAAAAGCATGACACACATTAGTGTCTCACACAAAAGTCACAGAACAAACCACTAATGTTTTATCAAAAGCATGACACGCATTAGTGTCTCACACAAAATTCACAGAACAAACCACTAATGTTTTATCAAAAAGCATGACACACATTAGTGTCTCACACAAAAGTCACAGAACAAACCACTAATGTTTTTATCAAAAACATGACACACATTAGTGTCTCACATAAAATCACAGAACAACCACTAATGTTTTTATAAAAAGCATGACACACACTTAGTGTCTCACACAAAAAGTCACAGAACAAACCACTAATGTTTTTTAAAAAGCATGACACAGCATTAGTGTCTCACACGAAAATTCACAGAATAAACCACTAATGTTTTATCAAAGAGCATGACACAGCATTAGTGTCTCACACAAAATTCACAGAACAAACCACTAATGTTTTATCAAAAGCATGACACACATTAGTGTCTCACAAAAAAGTCACAGAACAAACCACTAATGTTTTATCAAAAGCATGACACACATTAGTGTCTCACAAAAAAGTCACAGAACAAACCACTAATGTTTTATCAAAAGCATGACACACATTAGTGTCTCACACAAAAGTCACAGAACAAACCACTAATGTTTTATCAAAACATGACACACATTAGTGTCTCACACAAAAAGTCACAGAACAAACCACTAATGTTTTATCAAAAAGCATGACACACATTAGTGTCTCACACAAAAAGTCACAGAACAAACCACTAATGTTTTATCAAAAGCATGACACACATTAGTGTCTCACACAAAATCACAGAACAAACCACTAATGTTTTATCAAAAGCATGACACACATTAGTGTCTCACACAAAAGTCACAGAACAAACCACTAATGTTTTTATCAAAAAGCATGACACGCATTAGTGTCTCACACGAAATTCACAGAACAAACCACTAATGTTTTTATCAAAAGCATGACACACATTAGTGTCTCACACGAAATTCACAGAACAAACCACTAATGTTTTATCAAAAAGCATGACACACTTAGTGTCTCACACAAAAAATCACAGAACAAACCCTATTTTTTTAAAAAGCTGAACACGCATTTAGTGTATCACACAAATTCACAGACAAACCACTAATGTGTTATCAACACATGACACACATTAGTGTCCTCACACTAAATTTCACAGAACAAACACTACTGTTTTATCAAAAACATGACACACAATTAGTGTCTCACATAAACTCACAGAACAACCACTAATGTTTTTTAAAAAAGCATGACACACATTAGTGTCCCACTAAATATCACAGAACAAACCACTATGTTTTGAAAAAGCTGAACCGCATTAGTGTCTCACACCTAAATTCACAAACAAACCACTAATTTTTTTAAAAGGCATGACACACATTAGTGTCTCACACAAAAAGTCACACAGAACAAACCACTAATGTTTTTAAAAAGCATGACACACATTAGTGTCGCACCATCAAAAGTCCACAGAGCAAACCACTAATGTTTTATCAAAAGCATGACACACATTAGTGTCTCACACGAAATTCACAGAACCACAACCACTAATGTTTTTATCAAAAACATGACACACATTAGTGTCTCACATAAAATTCACGAACAAACCACTAATGTTTTATTCAAAAGCATGACACCATTAGTGTCTCACACAAAATTCACAGAACAAACCACTAATGTTTTATCAAAAGCATGACACACATTAGTGTCTCACAAAAAAGTCACAGAACAAACCACTAATGTTTATCAAAAACATGACACACATTAGTGTCTCACAAAAAGTCACAGAACAAACCACTAATGTTTTATCAAAAGCATGACACACATTAGTGTCTCACACAAAAGTCACAGAACAAACCACTAATGTTTTATCAAAAACATGACACACATTAGTGTCTCACAAAAAAGTCACAGAACAAACCACTAATGTTTTATCAAAACATGACAACATTAGTATCTCACAAAAAAGTCACAGAACAAACCACTAATGTTTTATCAAAAACATGACACACATTAGTGTCTCACACAAAATCTCAGAACAAACCACTAATGTTTTATCAAAAACATGACACACATTAGTGTCTCACATAAAATCACAGAACAAACCACTAATTTTTTTAAAAAGCATGACACACATTAGTGTCTCACACAAAAATCACAGAACAAACCACTAATGTTTTTTAAAAAAATGATCAGCATTCTCATTTGAACATACAGGCATTCTGAAATCTGTCAAGCCATTATATAATAAACACTTGAAAAAACATTTTTGTTTAATTAATCTTGGCCAAATAATAAAAGTTAATTCATTTAAAATATAGAACTTACAAAAAATACCACCCGAAGTCAATTTCTCAAAGGAATCCGCAGTCTCAATGGCACATTGAATAACCTCCATTCTTGTGAAAGTCATCACCACAAATTCATAGTCCAGTGGTGTAACGTAAATAGTCTTTCCATCGAAACGCTCTTGAAAGCGTTGAGCTTTCAACATGTAAAATTTGACGACCTTTATTTAGCAAGGTAAGCATATGTAAATGCAAACAGCAAACTTACAATTCCAAGGGAACAAATTTTTGAAAATTTGGACGACACACTCTTAAATTCAGTGAGAACAACATTCTCCCCAGAAGCACACGTCAATAAAGCAGTCAACTTCTTCTCAGACGGTAAAATGCTAACAATCTGCCCACAAAAAGACCTTAACTATTTTACTTAAAACAAATCACCAATTCAAGCACTTACGCAAGCTGAGTACCACATGGTGTGGCTTTGAGCTCTTGAAGAGTCGTAAGCATGTCAAACCGACCGGCAGGTTGGCACCAGATTTTGAAAAAACCGAACCGGTAGAAAAATGAGCCGTAGCGGCAGAAACCAGATTTTTGAAAAACCAAACAGGTAGAAAAATAAGCCGTACCGGCAGAAAAACAAATTGATAAATTGTTTAACAATTCTAAAATAAAACAAAAAATTAACAATTCATCTGCAACAAAATTGAAAATAAACAAAAATTAAAGCATAATTATAAATTAAACACTAAGCATAAAGAAAAGCATAATATTTGTTTCATGCAACAATACAAAATCAAAACAACAAATTGAGAAATAAGAATCATTAAAAAGTAAATCTAAAAATAGACAGATACAAAAAGAAATGCTTTTTTCTTTACATAATCAATTACACAAACGAAAAACAAACTTTTTCTTATACAAATAATTAAAAAAAGATAAAATACAAATGAAAAGCAAATAAATAACCTTTTTCAGTTCTTTTTACAAAAGCATAAACAAAATCAAATGAAAAAAGGCAAAACAAACATTTCATTTTTCAAATCATTTTTTAACGCAAAAAACAAACATTTCTATTTTTCAAATCATTTTTTAACGCAAAAAGAATACAAAATGCCACACTACATTCAAACGATGACACATACACACAAACACTCACTTTAGTATAAAGGATATAGAATAGTTTTTTTTTGCGAAAAAATTAATAATAATATATTTTAATAAAAAGAGTTGAGTTTATAGTTTTGGAATTTATTTTTAATTTAATAATTTAAGTATTCAAATCTTTAATATTTATCTTTTATATCATTATTTTTTAAACATATTTAAATTTGAATTATTAATGATGATTAGTATTGTTCAACCCTTCCAAAAGGGGGCCTTTAATTGGAGAAGGGACCTTTTACATGAGAGGGGCCTTGTATTGTTCAAAACTTCAAATTTCGGAAATTTTTTTGTTGTCAAAAAGGGGTGAAAAATATTTTTATAACTAATTTAAAAGTGCGAAGCATGGATATGAACCTTATTTTACGTTATATAATTTTTTTTGAATTTTTAAAATTTTTCATTTGGCCTTGGGAATTTAGGCTAATATGCAAAATTGTTGAGCTTTTAAGCTCTATCGATCGTGTATTAAAGTTAGGAATATTATTGTGAAGTAATAAATTAAAGACTTACTGTAAAAATATGAATTTCGTTACAAATTCGTTATATTATAATTATAATCTAATAAAAGAGACAAGAATGAGGCGAAAGACAATACGAAAAGATCGAGTGATGTGTAATAATTTTTGATAAATTTAAAGCTTTAATGAAAGTAATGAAGTAATTTTTTACTTCTTTGTGTATTTTGTAAACTTTTAATAATTTTGAAAAACGGGTCACCAATTTCTTAAAATTTTTAAAATTTCTGCTTAAAAAAAACTATATTCATATTTTTTAAAATTAATTATTTGGAAAATAATAATAAAATTATAAAACAGCAGAAAAGAACCTGTCATGGAAAAATTATTTTTTTTAATAAAGCATATAAGAAAATATGTATATTTATTACTAGAAATTTAATAAATTATTAATTATAGAAAATTTTATAAAAAATAATTAATTTGTTAAATTAAAATTGTTTAAAAAATATATAGATATTGAACTGTTTTATTTGAATTAATTTTAACTATTTAATTTTTTCTTTGTTTCTCCAACACTGATCTGTGAGTTCATTCATTTACATAATAAAATGATAAAATTAAAGTGATATTCTTTTAATCTATTCATTTGATTATAATAATACTTTATTTATCATTTAAAAATAGTTAAAATAATTTATTTCAAAATAATAGTGGTAAAAAAATCAAATTTACAAATTAATAATTTTTAAATATAACAACAAATTTGCTCTTTATGCTTGATGATTATATGTTTTAACTGACGGAAAAGGCAAAAATGGTGGTGGTTAAATAATAGTCAAGTTGGCCTCCGTCCTCTCTTTAGGAAAAATACGAAATTCAACTTTTCCGAGTATAATTTTTTGTCTATTGCCTTTAGCTAAAAATAAAGTTATACAAAAGCTTCTTTAAGCTTTAGTTTAATACCAAGAATATGTATATTGACCAAGTAAGAAAAAGGTTATGGCCTAAGAAACTGGGTATGGTCATTCATGGGACGCATAATCTGCCATGGGACGCATAAAACCGACTAGAACCTTATTTGTTTCTTATTTGAACAAGTTTTTTTTGAGTTTTTATATTTCTTAGAATTTTTATGAAATATTTTCGCATTATTAATTTAGCTTTATTTTTTTAGCAATGAAAATTGTTTCCTTAAAACTTATTTTATGAGATATTCAGTGCATGGGTATTTGAGGATAAATTCATAAAAACTTTAAAATTAATATTTTCTAACTAAAACAATCAAAATTAATTTCTTATTAATCTGAGACTGGAGAGTTTTTTCTTATCAATTAATAATTATGCTTTTTTTATTGTTTAAATTTATATATTTATTTTTTGCATATTTTTTAAAATTATAACAAATCTATGTCCTCATCAGGAAATTTTACCAAACTCCTTATTTTATTTTCTGGAAAATTGGATTAATGGGAACCCGAGCTGGAATTCATGAAAATTTGGAAAGGGTATGGAAATTTTCAAAAATTGAGAAGATGTAGCCATTTGTAAAAAAATTATTTTTTAAAGGAAAACCAATTTTATGTACTCTTCGGTTTTGGTCCTACATCTCAAAATTTAAAACAACAAAAAATAATATGGAACTTATCGGCAAATGCTTTACATTGTTTTTCTGATAATTTTGTCATTTTTTTTTTATTCAGATTTGCTTTATTTTCTTATAGGTTTGTATATTTTAAATGTATAAATGTTCATAGATAATTACTCGTATTCTCTCATAACATTTTTTTCCTATTCACTTTCCTTTTGGTTTTTATATAATTATTTTTGTTAAAAATATTATTATTATTATTATTTTTTATTTCTTTAATCCTTTTTAATTGCTATTGATTTTTATCAATAAATTTATTGAGTTTTCATACATAATTCTATCTTCTTATTGTTTATATTTATTATTTCATTATTTTTATAAGTTTTTGTTTAAAACCATAAATTAGCAATGAAATAAAAATTTAACCGTCTATATTTCTCCAATTTTTTAAATTTATTGTTTTTCTTAGTGTATAAAAATATTAAATAATTTCATATATACTAAAAGATTAATTTACTATGTTTTTAAATAAGTATGCATTTCTACACATTTAATGTTAAACACGGCAATTCGGTAAAAATTACGAAGCGATGAGCATTTTTTACACACGTTTTTTTTATTTTATTTACAAATTTCGTTAATTAATATTATTTATTTTAATTTATATATATTTTGATAAGAAAAAAAATCTGTTTATTTGCTAATAAATATTAAAATAATAGTAGATATTTAAAAAAAACAAAAGTTAAAATAATAATACTAAAAATATAAAAAATCACAATAATTTATAAAATAAAAGTAAAGGAAATGAAATGAAACAAAATGGAATATCAAATAAGATATTTTAGCAAAACCATTATAAATTTTTAGCGGTGGTTCCGAAAAATGCCGTTTTTGGAGGGTCTTTAAAGAACATTTATTCTATTTAATTTTAATAAATAATTAAAACATTATTTGACAATGAAAAAATGAAAATTTACAAATGAATCCAAAGATTATAGACGAATATCTTAAAATAAAACAACTCTAAAAAGAAAATTTACTAACAAATACGTATCATTAGAGAAGATACAATGTGGATGGAAGAGGGAACAGGAGTAAAAAGTAAATCATTTTATACAATTCAAACTCAAATTTATTAATATAAAAACAGTGCGACGACAAATGAACGATCAAGCAAGGGCGTCGACATGAAAATAATTAGACAAAACGATAAATACACAATAAAACAGAAAAAGAATTAACTTTAAAAAAAGAAATAAAAGTATTTGTTAATTTTACAAATTATAAATATTATTTAAAACAAAATGCAAATATTACTAATAATGTAAGTATATCACGGGTTGCACAATGATACTTATTATGATATATAAATACTTAATAAATGCAACTCGTCCATTTTTTTAATTTACAAAAGCAACATTATAGAGAATTAAAAATTTTAAAGAAACAATCGCCAAATAATTCATAATTATAAAATTTAAATTACTTCTTTTATATCCAAAAGAAAGAAATTGTCTTAAACAACACAAACATGCATTTATAAATTATATTTAAACATTATTTATATAAATTTAAAAAGGAGAAGAAATAAAGAGAATATATAATATATACAATGATTAATTTCAGTGTTTGATGAAAATTTTATATACATAAAAAAAAACTTAATTTGTATTTGTTTAAATTTACCTGATGGCAGTTTTAGGAAACGCGTGGCGAATAACCGTATAGAATTAAATTTTTTAAATGTAAAATTAAATAAATAAGCAGTTAAAAAAACCTAAAAAAATATTACGATTACCATAAAAATGAAAAAACGCGCTTCTTCAGATAAGGTTTAAATGAAATTTTTTTATTAACATTGTTAATAATTTATGCGTTAATACATTACTTAATAAATTCCTTAAATAAATTAAATAACATTGGTAAAATAAATTACAAACAAACAAAAAAATATTTTGTACCGAAATTTCAGATTAAAAATGTCATTTTTTACTCAAGAGTTAATATGCACAAAAAAGAATTAATTCAAAAATAAAAATTGAAAAAGAAATAAGACAATAAAGAAAATGGTTTAAAGTACATTTGACAATTTCAAGATGCCATTGTAAAAATCGAAACCAAAAAGATAGTCAAAAAAACAACTAAATTCTAATCTTTTCTCGTGCATTTTTTTGTAAATTAAATTTTGATTAATTTTATATTAATAAATAATAAAAGAAAAATAATAATAATTTTATATCTATTTAATTCACACCATTGGTATAATGGTAATTCCTTAATAATTATTGTTTTCGTCTTTTCTAAGAAAAAAAATTTTCATCTAAATTCGAATATTAAACTAATGAAATATAAAAAGAAATATTACTTTTAAAGAACCATATTCATATCTTAGTATGATTAATAAAAAGAAATAAACGAATTTTGAATTATTTTAAGAACCGAAAATTAGTGAGAAATACAATTTAAAAAATTAATTGTTACTCAGAAAGCATTTATTGAGAAGTTTAATTTACAATATAAAAATATTAAATTATTTAATATTCGAAGAAAAGAAATTATAATAAATAATTAAATTTCTTTATTTAATTGAACATTCATTTAGAAATATTATTCTCTCTCTTCTTATAGCAATAATAAATTACATAGCCAAGAGAAAATAAAAAAATAAACTAATATATCGTGAATTTATTTTCAAATTACCGTCATAAAATATTTAGATATTAATACTATCTTATTAATAATTTTAAGGATTTGACTCCAACCACATACAAAGTAAGACCCAAACCGACAAAAGGGCCCACGACAAAGGGACCTCAAAAAAACAATGATTAAAAGAAATTTTTAAATAAATAAAAAATCACCATGAGATGAAGCTCATTAACTACACGATCTTTGCAGAAGAAATATGACCAAGAATTTTTAAAATAAATGTTAGATTTCTTCTTAAATTATATAGAAATATTTATTCATATTTTATGATTAATATATCAAATAATATTCGCATTTGGCAGTAATTTTAAAATATTTTTATATTCGGCTAAATCATTTTCTTGTGTTCAGAATTTATTTTAATTTAAAAGGTAAGTTGCAAAAGTAAAAAATAAAATTATTTTTCAAAATTTCAATTTTTTTATAATAAGTTCATGATTATTTTATAATATTTATCTCTTTACCGTGATTAAAAAATTATTTTTAAATTGATTGTTAACGTAAATATTTAATAATTTAAATTGCAAAATAAATAAATAATTTTTTTCTAGGGTAATTTTACACACAGAAAAAGAATCTTACTTTTTTTTTTCTATGATATAAATTATTTACGCATTAGTGTTATTTCATTAAAGAAATATACACACGGCAAAAAAATTTTGTAAAGTACATAATGCTCAAACAATTTTTATTATAAATTTTTCAAAAAATTCAAATGGTATAAAAATCTTATCTATATGCCACTGATTTTGGCAATAAATGCTGTTAAAATATTGCAAAATTAAGAATTTTTGAAAAATTAATTTAAATTAATCACTGCATTAATCTAAAAAAAACATTATTATCTTCACAAAGTTGATCGGGTCACCAGCGTGTACTGAGTTGAGAAAATAAAATATTTAGTCATTAGCGAAACTGAAGACTAATTTTTGTTATATGAAAGTATGTACAATATTTTAATTCAGAAACAAAACATCGGTAGTAAATCTATTGTTTAATGTTTTTTTTATACACTTGTAGTAATGAATTAAATTATATTTTTATTAATAATAAATATTAAAAAGATGAAAAATTCATAAAGAATCGGAATTATTTGCAAATACTGCCTAATATCCTCTATATTTTTATGCTCATTCATAATAAATTAGGAGTGTTCTTATTTGTTAGTAGCATTACTTATTGTACGAAAATTGGTGCTTTTGAATTTTTTGAAATAAAATTAAATTCTTGTGTTATAATTCTTATGAAGGTAAATTCCCTGACAGAATTTATACTAACGTCAAATTGTAGGCCGGTTTTCGGACTCCTAGTTTTCGCATTAGGTTTCAGTTCAGTTAAATGACTGTGAACTAAAATACTTATAATAAATAATAAGAAATTGAAATTTAAATTCGCAAAAATAAATAAACAATATTCGGTGACTCAACATGATTAGAAAATAAATAATCAAAATTCTAAAAGAAAATAATCAAAATTTCTAATCATTTCTTAGTATATTTATGGAAATATGAATAAAAAGAATCTAATTAAAAATAGAAATATAGATACCATTTTATAAATCTATAAACTTTCAAAATAAATAATTTTATTTTTTATTTTTTTTTTTAAAGTTTATCAAAATAAATATCGATGGCCAAAGTATCGAGTAAAAATAAAACAAAACTAAAATAAAAATATAATTAAAAATAAAAATGAGAACAAAAATGAGCAAATTTATTTAATAGGCAAAACATGAAATAATTTTTATATTGAAAAAAAACTTCATTTGTTTAAAAATGATTAGCAATGTTTTCAATGATTAAATTTTTTGAATTAATTTAATTATTCAATCTTTAAATGATTAATATATTAAAATTATTGAATGAAGAGTAACTAATTTATTTATTTTTTTCTAGGGATGTGCTCACTTAGAAATATGATCTTTAGGAACTCTATATATAATGGGTTTGTTTTTTTCATTATCTCTTTTGTGGTTTAATTCAATTATTAATAAATTTTATAATTCTGTAAGTAAATCAAATATTTCGATAACATTTGAATTATTAATTTAGTTTTTAATATTTTTTTCATCTTGTTTTTTAGTATTAGTTCTTTTTATTGAGTTATATTAGATTATTGTGCATTAAATTAATAGACATTTGGTAAATTAATTCTCATTGTTTTTCTTGATATTCTTTATTACCAAATTTATTTTGCTCTCACTCTGAAGAAATCTTGTTTGAAGGTGCCAAAATAAATTATTTTAAAATTTTATGAATACCTTAAATTCCTCATATAAGTTGCATTGTCAATAGGCTGTCTGATTAGCTCTCCTTGGTTGCTTATGTTTGGATTTGTAAAAAAATTTAGTTAAAAACTAATTCTATTTATTTAATGCATTACCTCAACTTTTAATCATATGAAAATTCTATGGGGCAGATAAGCAGAACAATATCAGCTTTATTTCACTTTTTTCTCTATTTTTATTTAACAATGACTTTTTTCTGTTTACATTTTTTTTGTTCATTTGTTTTTCTTCAGAATTTCAGCTTTTAAAATTGGTTGTAGTCTAATATTTTGTTTTATTATTGCTGCTTTTTATAATAATTTTGTTTGCATGATTATTTCATATTTTAAATTTTGTTTTTATAATATTTATCTCAAAATAATTTTTCTTTTACTTCATATATATGGTAATAAAATTGTTCCGGGAAAGGACGGAGAGGTTTTAATTCAATTTGATAATACAGATTATTCTCCTGTAACAATATTCTAAGACCCTAAATATATAAAAAATTTGAGTGATAAGTGGTTTTACAGTATTTAAAACTAGGATATTTCATTTTGAAAATGCGGCCTTTTAGCGTTTCAACTGCGATAATTTAAAAATAAAATTAATACATTCTTTTTTTTTTACATTTTAAAGATAATGAAAATTGAAATCTTTTTAAAAAGCATGTTAAGCTACTTTTCGAGTTATTCGCACCTATTTTCTAGGTTTTTATTTTTAGCACCAAAAAAACCTAAAAAATTAAAAAAAAAGTTATTTTCACCTATTTTGGCGTTTTGCCCAAATTTATTAACAAAAATAAATAAAAACGAAAAATATACTCCTAAGAATCGACCCGAAAATTTTAAAAATATACCCCTGAGAAATGAAAAAATTTCTCAAAATTAATCTCCAAAATTTATTTGTTTATTTTCTTGACGAGAATTTTTGATTTAGAAAATTTTGTATCTCGTTAATGATTTGGAATAATATTTTTGCTTTTTGAAGAAAATTTTCGATTTTACACCCCTAAATTCGGAACTTTTTAGCACCTATTTTCCCATTTTTAGCACCTATTTAGGGGGTTTTTTAGAACCTAATACCTACCTATTTTGGCAGTTTTTAGCACCTAAAAAACGACGCCCTATTTATTACATGGCTGAATAAATCTAAATAATTTCATAATTATAAAGTTTAAATTCAAAAATTAGAGAAAAAATAATAAAAATTATTTAACAATGTATATTTTATTAGATTTTAAAAATTAATAAGTAAAAACTTTAATTTACCAATAAAAAAATATTAATGGATAATGAAATTATTAAGAAAACATAAAATTTCAAATGAATTTTAAATTTTAGAAATGTTAAAAATAAATATTAAATTTGATGATTAAAAATGTTAAAATATTTTTATGTAATTATAAAAAAATAAACAAGTGCAAATTTATTTTTTTTTATTAATTATTAGAAATCAGAGAAATAAAAAGTGCATTTATTAATATAAAAAAGTTCGATGACGAAGGAACCAACGTTAAATGAGGCTTCGACATGAAAATAATAGACAACGATAAATACACAATAAAATGAAACAATAATATGCACGGTTATAAAAGAACTAATTTTTTAATTAAGGCCAAATTACAATTAGATATTTATTTTTTTATATAAATAAACGGATGGCATTAATTTTTTAGACTCCAAACATATTTAAAATAGTAATATTTGGTATGCTCTTTAAAACTTAACTAAAAATGATTAATGATTAGAAAATATAAAAAAATAATAATAAAATAACAGATATATCATCACATCATATAAAGCATTTGATACCCTTCATAATGATAAAATAAAAACGAAATACCGTATTAATAAATATTAATGATATTTTTTATCATTAAAGATTCGTTGAAATGTAAAAGTAATATCGAATATAAATTCATCAATTTAATAATAATATTCTTTATATTAATTAAGAAACAAACATATTTTAATTTGCTGGATTTTAACTGATTTTCAAAAAAAAATTGTTACTTTTGGATTTCTTTTTTCTAAATTTTCATAAGTTATCAGCTCGGCAACAAAACATTCATTAATTAACAAAAACGGAAATTAAAATATAAATGAATTGTAGCTTGAAAAAAATATTAATGTAAATTGTTGTAAATTTTTTATATATTAAAAAGCAATTAATATTATTCTAATTTTTTATTTTGTTTTGTTTTATTGGAACTAATAAAATTTTTCTAAAAAAGCTTGAACAAAAGCTGAAGAAATTGAACATAAGCAAAATCTAGAAACAAAAATGAATAACCCATAAAATTCATAACTTAGCTAAAATTCACTATATTTCATGGTATCAATTCAATAGTTTTATTTCTTCTCTATCTAAATATGAGTTTCCAAAAAGTTTTCGTTATTTATATAAAAAGTTATAAGGAATAAACTTTTTTTTGCGATAGTCATCATATGTATTAAAAAAGAAATAATAAAAATAAAAACACCTAAACTTTATATTATGAAAATTAATAAAAAAGATTTGTAAGCAAAAATACTATAAATTTTTTTTTATATATGGTGTAAGGCAAAATTGAAAAGAATAAATGAAAAATAATTAATTGCCAATTTTTCTATGAATATAAATTTTAAATTACAATAATAAGTTGGTCAAACACACTCTGCTTTCAACACCAAAAAATATTTATATATATATATAATAAATAGAAAATAAAAAACAAAACATTATTTTACAATATATATGTAAGCTCTATTAATTTAAATATTTTAAAAATGCTTATATTTTATGGGATGCGAAAAATATTTAAAGACTACACTGTAATTAAAACTAAATATATGCAAATTATGTAATGCATTTTGGGAAAATTACACCATTTTGTCAAAATATGTAGTTCTAATTCAATAATAATAAGATCAGAATTCGAAAATCATACACGGAAAAATTATTAAAGAAATGTTGAATTTAAATTTTTTAAAAATTAAAAATATATTTATTAGAAAAATATAAATGTAACAGATATTTTATTAAAGATAAACTATTAATTTTTAAAATATAGATATTATAAAAAATAAAAAATACAATTTGATTAAATAATTGACAAAACAAACAAATTTAGCTACAAAACGAAATCAAATCCGAACTAGGAGTAAAAAAAATGAATACAAAATAGAATAAATAAAATAAATTAACTATTTCATAAGATTGTTAATATTTTGAATTATTACATACAATATAAGGGTGCTATGAAGTTAGTCAAAAACCATCATAATGGGCGTTAGTCAAAAAACCATCTATGAAAATATTTATTGATATAGCTTTGCTCAAAAGCATCTAAATTTTTAATTCTTGATATCATTAGATAGCCCTAAGTGTTTTCTATTAGCCTACAAAATTTCAAAAAGTTTCGTTAAGTTTCAAGAAGGTTATGACTAAAAATGTTCAAAAAAACTTGGTTTTTGAGCTTCTCAGGTCACATCTTTTTTTAAACTTAAAGAATTTTTTTTTAAATTTGCAGGATAATAGAAAACACTTAGGGCTATCGAAAAATATCAAGATTATTAAATTTGATCTATTTTAGACGAAATTATGAATAATTTTCTCACCAATTAGTTAAAGTATAAATGTAATTTACTTAAATAAATTATTACAGAAAATAATAATAGTTGATTTAAAATGGTAAATACAAAGTAATTTATAAATATTTACAAAAAAATTTTATGTGTATTTAAGCGCAAAAATAACTAAATGAATTCGAATGAAAGTGACTAAAAAGTTTCTTTAGTCAAAAAAATATTTTTAAATTTACAAAAATATTAATAAAATTTTCCATTTTTAAAAAAGAAAGAAAGATTAAAATATTTTTATTAATTACAATAAAACAAAAAATGTAAATTTAATAATTATATTTTCTTTATTAAATTTTGCTTTGTAATTTAATTAACTACAAAAAGAATAATTGGAGTTATAAAAGCAATCTCTTCTTAATACAACATTTGAGTTCAACAGATCAACCAATGAATTAAATACATAAATGCTTATTTCTCTAGAAAAATTAAAAAAAAAATAAATATGTATTTTTAACTAATAAATATTAAACATTATTTCGATTGCATTAATTCAAATTAGTAAAATTATTAAATAATACAGGACGCAAAAAGACTAAAATTAACTAATTTAATTGTCAAATTAAAGTTTTTCGAGTTTATTAATTATATTTTTTAATGAATTTTCATGATCAGTTGTCAAATAGTGTCCAATACATATTCAAAGTCATGAGAAAATTAAATTAAATAATATTTAATTTCTTTGTGATTTTTTCAAACTTTATTCGACCAAATGAAACAATTCTTTAACAGTTAGGAATTTTTTAAACTATCACTTTAAATATTATTTAAAAAATATATGACCAATAAAAATATTTTTATTTCTTTTAAATTAATTTTAATTTTCAATTTGAGAATATAAATATTTTTAAATTATGGAATTTCTAATATTAAATAAATTTAATTCTTCAAATTATTTATTCAGCTTTAAAAGTATTTTTTATAATAATTGATAAACTTTTTTAAATTTTATTTGAAAGTAATTGATTTAAATTAAAATTATATCATTTTAATTGTCAAAATTAAGCAGCTAAATAAAATTCAAAAATGAAATTTCCAAGATTACACATACTACCAAGAATTTTGGAACTCGGAAATCCGAGGCCCCAAAATTTTCGGAAGTCAAAAATTTCAATTTCGACCCCAACAAATCTATTGAATGGGTATTTTACCGCTGCATATGCAATTCAATAAATTTGCTCTTGTTTAATACTTTTTATATTGTAAATGCTTACTTTATAATTAAATTAATTAATTATTACTATAAAATTTATTTGTGCACAAATAGTTTACAAAAAGATGATTCTTCTTTTAAATAAAAAAAAAGCTGCTTTAGTGTTCAAATAAAAAAAAATTCAATTTTGAATATATTAATTTTATAAACTTTTGGTTCAAAGTTTTTAAAAATATTACAATTGTTTAATTCAATTATCATTTTTATGTGTTTTTTTTAAAATTATTATGAATTGAATCCTATATTTTTACTTTTTTATAAAATTGTTTTAAAACTTTATAGAAAATAATAGTTTTTTGTCTGAATTTATTTCCATTTATTCTTTTGTTTAAAAATATGAATAACAATCTCTTTAATATTTAAAGAGAATTATATTGTGCCTTATAATTTTATCTTCTTTAATCCTAATATTATTATTTAATATATATGTATATATTTCTATTTCTTTAATCCTTGACAGTTTTTTGTAATAATTCATTCGCCTTTTCTAAAATTTGGGCCAAAATAAAAAAATAAATAAATCCACAAAATAAACTTTCTTATTTGAAAAAAGCAACATAAATAAAGGACATTCCATAGAAATAAATTAATTTATTTCCGCTCCCAAATGAAATAGAAGTTCCGATCAGAATTTTTTTTCGTAAATATAAGTTACATGAATTGAAAATCTTTCTGCAAAAATGTATTCTTTTCAAGTGTCTCTATTTTATTTTATTAAATCATTTTTATTAAAAATGTCAAATGAATACATGATTTGTGCATTAGCCAATTATTATATTATTTATTAATATTTTATTTATTTAATGTTGATAGGTTTAATACAAATATAAAATTAATAATATTTATTAATAAATGGTCAAAGGTTTTTTTCATTAATAAGCATTGCTCGACTGTAAATTAATTACTTGAGAAAATAGAGAGAGAAATTATTATTTTTTTAATTTTTTTTAATATCTTATAAAATATGTACTAATTATAATTAATAATTTCTTTACTTTATTCATTTATTAAATGATTCTAAATAATTAGTTTATTTGTATCTTTATCTCTTTTATTCATTGTTGTTTTTCCTTTACATTTTTAGTTTTCTTTTATGTGCATTTGAAGGAATATTTTTAAGATAATAAATTGCGTATTTGCTGTAAAGAATCCCCGTTGCCAAATTTCCCCTTACTTTGAAGCTGGGCTTAAAAAATTATTTAATGCATATTTGCCATTTGAATGTATTTTTCAATATTTTTTAATCATTATAAAACAAAAATTCTCATATTAAATTTTCTTTTTCTGTTTAATGGAATAAACGAATTACAGTAGATATTGGATTCACAAATTTTTTGTCAATGTTGATATTATATATTAATTTATGTTTTTTTAATTTAATTGTTCATTTATTCTAATTTTTTACAGTTATTTTGAATTTTTATCTATTTTGATTTTTGGAATTTAAATTTCGTTAAACGAAATAATAATTTTTAGTTATCTTAACTGAAAATTATAAATAATAATGAACTTGATAAATATTTATCATTATCACAAAGAATAGTAATTTAATTTGCAAAAATGTTTTTTAATTTTTTAATTGTATCTTTTATTAAAATATTAACCAATCTTAGAATTTTAAATAATTAAATCCGCTTAAATATAATTACTTCATAAAGTTTTTTTTTTTATTTTCTAATAATAATTATTAATTTTGTGGTTTTAAATAATCTCATGTCGAGTTGCAGATTGAGTAGTTGCGGTCGGTCGTTCATGGCTTGCCCTTTTTATAAATATATTTTTAATTATTTATTTTTCAAAATAAAATTTTGATTTTTTTTTGCAAATGAGAATCATGATTTTTTACTAACATTTTGCAGTTTTTTTATATTAATCATTCTTCTCCTTTTAAATATTTAATAATGTTAATTCTTAAATTGCAATTAAAAATAATATTATTTTATTTTCATTTCTGTAGATGGAATTACTGTTTTTGAGTGCTTCAGCTTTTAATTAAATGCAATTGATAACATATGTACTAATTAATGATCATTTATATTCTTTAAATAAAATAAAACTTTGTATTTCTTTATTACCAAATTTTTATGTATTTATTTTATTATCATTTATTATTATGTATTTATAAAATATTTTTTTCAATACTTTTTTAACTATTTTTCTCAGTTTTTCTTTGTGAATTTGTAATAGAATTCTGGAATATATTTTATTTAAATCAATTTGCTTCTATTTATTTTTTAAATAATATCTTTATAGAATATTAGTTCTTATACTAAGCGAATCAAAAAATAAAAGTTTTTTTTGACAATAAATTTTCAGTTTTTCAAAATGAAGTCCTTTGAATTAATGAATCAAAAATACATATAAAAGTTTTTAGATGAAAAAAAGGATTCTTCGTTCAATTTGAATTTTTCTTGACCTTTTAATAAAATTGTGTAGCATTTCAAAGCCCAAGAAATATACGTCAAAAGGAAAATAACCGAAAGTTTTTTTAGTTTTAGAAATTGACTTCAAATAAACATTAATTGTCTATCGATTATATAAAAAATTAAATAGGACTTATTATAAATATGTGTATATTATTTTATTTTCCGGTTTTTAGTTTTTACTTTAAATTTAGATTAATCCCTTTTATAATCTTCAGGTAAGTTTGTTTACTATAAAGTTTAAAGTTTTGTATGATTTCTTTTATCAAATCATTTATAATTATTTGATGAATTAAGTGAGTAAAATTAAATTTTTCATATTATTAAGTTATATTTTAAAATACAATAGAAATTTAAAACTTTTATATTATGGTGATTATGTTTATTACGAATTTAATTCATTTTATTACTTAATACCTTAAGGTTATGTCTTTAGAATTGAGAAAATAATATGAAAATTTGAAAGAATGGAAGAATTTAATTAACTTAATTGCCTAATTGTAATTTTTCAGTAAAAAATTTAAAATATTTTTGAGAACAAAATAAATATATTTAGTCGCCTAATAGATCTAATCTGATCTTTTCTGTCTACTTTAATAAGATTTTATAAACGATATTAATATTTTGTGAAAAATTATAATTTAAAAATATTAAATATTCGTCATTTTTAAAATTTTGATCATATTGGTTATGTAATATCAATTTTTATAACTGTTAATGGGCATATTAAATTATATCAATTATTTTATAGTAGTGGAAAATGGGGTTCGGGCTCTATGGGAATACGAATATATGGAATATTTGGGGGATTTAGGATGGGCCGAAGGATGTGTTGCCCAAATGTTGTCAAAGTTGGGACAAATAAATTTTTATAATTGATAATGGGCATATTAAATTATACCAATAATTTTATATTATATTGCAAATGAAATAAATTAATTTTTTAAATTAAATATAATATAATTGCAATTGGATTTTCATTTATGTATTGTAAACATTTAATAAATGCTAAAATTCTAAATAAATACTTTTTCATTCAATTTTTTTAATGTTTTATTTTCTTGTTTTAATTTTAAGAATATTGATATTGACTAATTTTAACATCATTTCGCGTACACTAAGTCAGTTGGTACATCAGCATCTTTAATGATTTTTCTTTTTTATTTATCATTTTGGATTATTTTACTATTTTTTTTTTTGAAAAATTCCATTTTGTTTTAATTTTTTTGATAATTAAACTTAGGGTGTAAATATTCTTTTTTTATTCAATTCAAGTAAAGATTCCCACAATTAACTTCATAATTTTTCAATCAGACCACTATTCTTATCAGTGCGTTGAAAAAAAAAATTCTAGAAATAAACTAGAATTATAACAATTTAAACAAAAAAATATTTTATAATACAAACATAAAATTATTTTAAACAAAATTAATAATATTTATTAATAAATGGTCAAAGATTTTTTTCATTAATAAGCATTGCTCGATTGTAAATTAATTAGTTTAGAAAATGGAGAGAGAAATTATCTTTTGTTTTACTTTTTTAAATTTTATAAAATTTGTACTAATTGTAATTAACAATATTTCTTTACTTTGTTTATTTTTTAAATGATTCTAAATAAGTTTATTTAGTGTCTTTATTTCTTTTTGCTCTTTTAATATCATGCTGACGGATCCTTTTGATGTTTCTTTTTACTTCATCCCATTTTGAGAAAAATATTTCAGTTTTTATTACCGACACGTAGCTTTATTAGTGTATTTAAACTGCATTTTATTTATATAATTATTTTTTGCTTTATTAAATGCATTATTAGTTTGTAAAATGCTTTGGCTGTGAAAATTGTACAAATTAATTTGGTTTATTTCCTATTGTATACATTTATTCGACCAATAATTAATATATTTCAAAATAAGATTAAAACTAATGACCACATTAAAATAAATCATAAAATTTATTATTTCTTTAAAAAAAATAAATAAAAAAAAAGATAATAAAAAAATCTAATTCCTTTTTTTTATTTTTTCAATTTTAATTTTTTTTTTTTTGGATTTTAAGCTTTTTATTTTATTTTTAAAATATTTTTTAAGTTAAATTATTTTTTTTAAACATTAAATATTTTTGGTTCTTTTTTATTTTTTTTTAAATTTTTTTTTAATAGCAGAAATAATCATTTTCCATCTATTTTGGTGGAGAAAATCGTTTCCCTTGCTCTTTGCCGAGTTAAATACTTTTTGAATTGAATCCTGTATAAGTTTTGTGTAGTTCATAAATTAATTTTATTTTTTATCCATTTTAATTTTATATAATTAAAGTACTCATTTTTTATTACGCAGATTATAATATAAGTTTATTTAGAATCATTTGATTATTGTTTGGAATAATTTTTGTTTTCATTTAATATTTTTACTTTAAACTATAAACATTGCACTTATTTTCTTTTTATTTATCAGGTGCTCTTATAAAAAATGCCAATAATAATATAAAGAAATAATGAAAACATAACCTAAAAAAAATAACTTTATAGACCAAAAAATATGAGTGTCCACAAAAAAGAAAATAATTTCACACATAAACAATCCGAGATTTTATAGAAATTCATTTATTTAAATTGTAGAAATGTTTATATTCTATTGTTTTTTCACTTTATTTACATTTTTTAGGCATAATTTTATAATTTCACGATGCCTCTAACGAATCATCCGATTTTGCATAAAATTTAAATCAAATATAAATAAATAAAATGTCTTTTATATTTAATTTTAAATTTATTCAAATGCAAAAATATATAATAAATGATATTTTTTATTCAGTAGTTTAAAAAATTTATTTTCAATAATATTTTAATCATAAAAATTGTTTTTGGAAAAAGATTTATTTAATGGTCTGAAAATATTACAAGGATTATTTCCTTTATTAAACATATTTTATGTTATCGTCCGTCTCTCTTCTCCTTTTTGTCCATTGTTGATACGATTATAATAATTTTGCTTTGGTTTAATGTCATTTCCATATAAATTGATAAAAATGGTTATTTGTTGTTTTAATTTATTATTTATAAATGTTTTTTAAAATATATTTTTTTTCTGTATGTTAAAAAGGCGAGTAAAAATTTACTAAAATAGAAATTAAATATTTAAATATTCAAATATTAGTAATTAATAACTTGAATATTAAATGAATAAATAGTTGGTTTGTCATTATTTTTTGACTTAATTTATTTTGAACATCGATAAATTTTTTATGCGATTTCAAAGTATTTTTTGTCAAACTACTATTTGTTAACAAATTCTGTCCAAAAACTCATCAAATTTTGATATTTTGAGCCAATAGGACTTTTTTCGGGGCCGGCTCCGCAGACAACATTTAAAATTTTGTATTATTGATTTTATTTTTAATTAAAAATAAACATATTAAAAGAGCCTAATTAGATAAAATGAATTATTTTTTCAAAATATTTGCTTTCCAGGAAGCTAAAATTTAACCAATGCATTTTATCTTTTTATTGAATGCGTTGTATTTCATTGATTTATTTATTTTTTTGGTTTTTTTATGCCAATTCGAATTATTTTCGGAGAAAATGGAAAAGCTAAATGTTTTGTTAATTTATGAACGCATAATTCTTTCAAAAAATTCCCAAAAAATTTCAAACTGTAATAAATATATATATAAAAGATAGTCTACGAATAAGCTATGTAATTTTTCAAGCCAAACTATAAAAAATAAATATTACATTATGAAAGAAAAAAAGCGCCGTGTTAGAAATACTCTTAAAATTGATTAATTATGTTTATTAAAAATTTATCGATATGCTATTTGTTTTTTTATGAGTTGAGTTATTATTTAAGTGTTGTATATTTTGATGTTTATTTAGAAAAATTAGATATTTTTAATATTATTGTAATCTAAATTTTTCATTTATTTAATTTTTTTTATTTAAGTTAAATATTTCCTTGATATATTGTTAAACTTTTAAACAAAGTAATCCATTGAAAACATTGTCGTTAATTAAATCAAAGTTAGAAATAAATTAATGATTGATTGTATGAAATAAATGGTATTTTTTAAAATTAATTACTTATAAAACTGCATTTAAAACAAAGAATTATATTAAATTTTTAGCAGAAGAAAAAATAGAAACAACGGTTATATTTTTTCGTTATTGCGTTTTGTATAAAATTTTTCTTTGTTCAACTTTTTGTATTCTTTATTAATGTTGTTTGTTGATTAATTATTCATTTTTATTAAAATTTGTCAAAAAGCATATAGATTTTTTTCGACTAACTTTCCTAACATTTTAAAAATTTTGTTTTCATTTATTATGATTATTTTTTTTAATTTATTATTTACATGAATATTTATTTTTTCACTCCTAGCGTTAAATCCGTTTTATTGGTTTTTTGCACTAAGGAATACTTGTAGATTGTTTTTCATTAATTCCTTTTATATTTTGATTTATATTTACGGAAACTATACAAAATAAGGACAAAATATTAGTTTAAACTTTTTTAACTCAAAAAATTAATAAAAATATTTTATTCATTTTTATTTTGAAATAGAAGAATTTTGCTTTAAATTACAAATATGTGTTTTGAATTAAATAATACCTTTAGAATAATAATTATTCTCTGCATATTACTTGTAGTGGTCCTCTTCTGGTTCGGGATCGTGCTTAAAAGATAAAATTTTTTATAAAATTACATAATTAAAAATGTATATTTTTGTATTCAATTTTGATAAACCACTTTTATTTTAAATTCATTTATAACAAATTCCTATTATCATGTTTTTAGTTAGATAATTTAGATTGAAGTCATTAATTATAGAAAATATTCACAAAAATTTGAGAAAATACTCATTTAATACATAAATGAATATTCAGTGTAATTTCCATAAAAAATAATTAATTCCAAAAAATATGTCGGGAAATCTGTAAACGATTTACATGTAAATCAATGCTAAAATGTTGGATTGTTTCTATTCCTCCCCGTGTTTTCATTTCGATGTTTATTTGCTTTCTTGGTACTTTAGTCACTAGTTATCATTAAATATAAAAATGTTTTAAAATGTTCTTTTCGAAATTTAAAATTAAAAAGCCAAATTTTACTGCTTCAATCTCGCAACTTTAATAATTTTTAATAAAAAAAAAATCTTTAATATTGAAGTAATATTGAAAAATATTTATTTCGAAGATTATTTTTTATTAAATATTCATTAAATTTCTCCAAATGAATTAAACTATATTAGCAATGGTTTAAAGCGAATAATAAAAATAA
>SIJG01000224.1:32760-53711 GCA_023374025.1 Heterodera schachtii
AGTTATAAAGTTTACTCTAATAAATTTAATACTAATAAAATTAAAGTAAATAATAATATGCATGGTAATAAATAAAGCAATTTTTTAATAAATCAATCAAAACATTTAAAAATATAGGAACTCAATTTAGGTAAATTAATAAATTATTAAAATATCTTATTTTTTTGGTATTCTATTTAACAATGATTCAAATTTTAAAAATGATTTGAAAATCTTAAATTTTATTAAAAAATTCACTATCATCTATTTTTTAATGAATTGACTAACATTTAATATTCTTGAAAGATATTCTTTAGAAACTAAAAGGCTTATATAATTAAGGTATTTCAAGTATTAAATAAATAATATAAAAATTTTACCGCATTATAAAATAGTAAAAAATGCCAAACAAAATTTTTTGTATAAAATATTAAATTCAAAAAATTGATCTATAAACATTTTGGTAATCAGATTAATGTACTTATTACGAGAAGCAATTTGATTATATTAAAAATAGGAATAACACATTTTTTCAAATTGTCTAATAAATAAATTCAAATAAATAAAATAATAACAGCTAAAAAATACTTTATTTGAAAATATTATGTTATAAATTTTATCTTATTAATCGAACAGTATAAAATTTAAAAAATTATTTACATTAAAATAAAAAAATAAATGTAAAATATAAAATAAAATGTTTAAAAAGTAATTGTTTACAAGATCAAGTAGTGGTTTTCTTTAAAGGTTTATTGCAAATATTTACAATATAAAAAATATTTTAAATCATAAAGAAGCATATTCTGTTTAATAAAATAAAAAGCGTTAATTAATGAAATATAAATGAAAAATAAAATCATTTGTTGAAAGAAGAATAGGTAAAAAATAATCGCATAAATCTGTGACCGATTGTTAATGAAATGCGCATTTAATCATTTAAATAAAGCGAACAATTAATAAAATAATGAAAAAATAAGTATTAGCTTTTTCTATTTACATATAAATTTTTATTATATATCACAAAAAATGAATACATATTTGTTCAACAATAAAAATATTTCATTCTTATACCATTTAAGATTAGGCGGTAAATCAAAATTTATCCAACAGAGCAATTCAAATGAGTTTCTCTGTGATGGTATTTAAATAAAAAAATCAAAAACAAAAAATAAAATTTATCAAAAGCACATTCTTAATAGATTAATTTTTTGAAAATTGATCATATGAAATTGGAGTAAAAAATGAAAATAAAAATAATCGGTAATTTAATATAAAAAAAAGAAAAGTGAAGACCGGATTTGCGGCCCCAACTTTTGCGGCCCGGCATTTGCGCCTTTGTCCAAAATCTGGTTCAAAATTAAGTTTTTCAATCACTGATCGCATAAATAGCTTTAATTAAGCGATTAAAAATGATTGTACCCGATCATTTGATCTTCAAAAAATTTAATAAAATTTTCAAACAAAAAATTATTGATAATAATGAACCATAAAACCGTGTTTTCTAAATTTTAATGCTTATTTGGCTATCAGGGGTTGAAAAAATTCAACTTTGAGTCCGATTTTGGACATAGGCGCAAATGTCGGACCTCAAATGTCTGGTCCGCGCAAATGTCGGGGCCGCAAATGTCGGGGCTCCAGTGAATTAAACTTATTTTCTATGCATGCATGAGCTTGGATATATATGACTGGAATAATTAATAAAATAATTTAGTTAAACGAAATAATAAATAAATTTACAAAAAAAAAACACGAAATTTTAGACTTAAACCCTTAAAAACAATTTTGATATCTTTTATATAATAAATAGCCACATAATAAAATTGATAGCCGGAAAATAGCTTGCATAATCCAAAGAACGATACAGCGGCTTTGAACAAGAAAGAATTTAATAGGACATATAATACATCCTTTCACAAACAAATAACCTCAATCTCAGAAAATTTAGTCAAAATAAATTTGACCAAATTTGTGCCGTCTTCTGTACATGACTTATCATGAGGATTATTTTAATATAAAAAAATTAATG
This sequence comes from Heterodera schachtii, assembly GCA_023374025.1. Classification (NCBI taxonomy): domain Eukaryota; kingdom Metazoa; phylum Nematoda; class Chromadorea; order Rhabditida; family Heteroderidae; genus Heterodera; species Heterodera schachtii. The sequence continues at coordinate 34,766 of SIJG01000224.1, forward strand.
CAAAAAAAATAATATTAAAATATTGATATGATTTGATTAATTAAAAAAATCTTTTTTAGAGAAAATTGAAATACTAGTATTTGCAATATTGACCAAACTTTTCTATACCAAAAAGCAAAAATATGACTGGAAGTGAACCACAATGTCTAATGAGATCCTAAACAAGTCAATAATAACAGTTGACAGAGAAGAATGGCAATTTTTAAAAATAAAAATTAATATTTAATTATCTATAGATTAGAGGTTTTATTGCTTATAAAAAATCACGGCATTTAATATTGCGGAACTTCTTTTATTAAGCAATAAAAATAATTAAAAATCTAAAGTATACTAAATATAATAACATTTATAGCATTGCAATTTTGAAATTAATTTCTGCGTATTTTACACGAATTTACGAAATTGAATCTTGCGTTTAAAGTTGCTCTTCCCTTTTTTCATTTGGGAATATATAAATTATTTTATTGATCTTTTTCAATTAAATAATTGCTTTACTAATTTAAATATTCTCTGCACATAACTTGCACGATTCACCTGGTTTTGGCTTTACTTGGAGCACGGAATAAATAGAAAGTATATTATTATACTGATTTGTTATTCCTAAAATATTTCATATATTTATATTTTGTATTTGTTTGTAATGAATATTATATAAATAATCCTTGCCATTTAATTGTAAGAATAAATTATTATTTATTATGTTAAAAACTTTTGCTTGCTCTTTTTTTCTTGCATGTTTCAACCGCTTACACATATTTTTTTTTTTATATTATTCAAAACACCATTTTTTCAGGGCCTCAAATTTTCTTAGAATTTTATTAAATTTCTGTTCAAAATTTAAAAAAAATAAGCATTTCATGAACAAAAGCTGGGAACTGAACAATGGTCAATCTCTTAACAACTCAAAAACAGAATTCAAAAGTTCCAAAAACATTTTAACTCTGATAAAGCCTATGAATTAATTATTTGAAAATAGCTCAAAATTATAAACAATAAATTAAAGAATGCATTTTTTAAATATTATCACCGAAATTAGCGGAAATGAGGAGCCATTGTCCATGAGAAAAAATCTAATGATTATTTCAATTAAATTGGTTTTGAAACGATCAAAATTAAGTGAAAAAAATGGAATCAAAAATTATAAACATTAATAAAAAATATATAAGAAAATCATAATTCATTGCCATTATTTGCCAAATATAACTTCTCTATCAAATAGAAATAAACAAATAATTTAGAAACGTAACTTTTGAAAAATTAATGGCATTGTATAAAATTTAAGATTTGTAAAGTTAAATTAATTCAATGGTTGCCAGATATTTATTTTGCATATTAAAAAAATGCTAAAAAATTAATCGGCATCCATAATTTAAAATATTTTTAATTTAAAGACTGCCTGATTATTTTTCCTTCAAACCAAAATAGCTCGTAAATTTTAGACTCATTAATTTTGTCCCTAACTTTTTTAAAATTAATAAAATTTTTCGAAATTTAAATGTAAAATAGTGAAATCTTTGGGGCTTTCTAAATATATAAACAAAATTGGTTGTTTCTGAAAAAAGTTATAAAGGAATTAATAGTGTCATATTTTTATGCTCATCATAAAAAAGGTAAGGTTGCTTAATTACATGAAAATTGTTCTAAACAATTAATTCATAACAATCTTAATATGAAAAGATAGCACAAAGATTTCTCTATTCTGCAGTTAAATTTATTGACATAAAATTTTTTTTTCAAAAAATAAACCCCTAAAAATCGACTTAAATTTTTTTTTAAAAAATACCACTAAGAATTGGAAAATTTTCTTAAAAATTCTTCCCCCAAATTGTTTTTTCTTGACAAATTTTATTTAAAAAAGTTCCGTATTTGCTAAGGAAATAGTTCAAAGGAAAAAAATATTTTTAAATTATTTGATTGTTTATCCATGAATTTAATTTAAAAAATTATCTTTTTTAATGTTTAATTTATATTAATTTTTCTCTTCAATATAATCCTCATAATTAAATAAATTGTTTTTAATTATTTAATGTGTTATCATTGGAAGATATAATTTCGCGATTATTTTTTTGAATTTTTATTCTATTTTTCTGAACTATATCATTTTATGTTTTTCTTAATTTATTTTTCAATTTGAACCAATGGCAAAAATTAGAATTATAACTGAATTTTTTAAGCTATAATTATTAAATTATTTTTTTTATATATTTAGTTTCTTCAAATTTTTCACTTATTTGTAACCAAAACCGCGGTGAATCAAAAAATTGATCAAATAAATGATAATTTCATTTTAAAGAAATTTCAATAAGATGATTGTTTTAATTTATTAATTTTTTTATTATGAGTTCGGATTTAACAGTTTATTATTGAAACCTTTTTTTATTCAATTATATTATTATTAATACTAAAGGGCCAAAGATAAAAATTGTTGCAGAAGATTTAAAGTAAATTAATTATAAATATTTTTTCCATGAAACTAATTAAACATTATAATTTTATATCTAATAGGTTGATATATTTAAATGTTAACTATAAGGTTAAATGTTTAAAGGAAAAATTGTATTTATAAAATAATTTATTTATGATTGCTTGATTTGATTTTTTTTAAATGTAGAATTTTTAATGATATTTATAATTTATTTCTCCAAACTACAAAATGATCTTTTGTAACTTATAAATTAAATTTAGCAAATAACTCTTATTCATGCTGAGTCATTTCAAAAATGACGCGAATTCCGCCGCTACGGTTTGCCTTTTTTAAACAGTTTTTATTTATTTATAAAATATTTTTTCATTTGTAAATTATAATTAAAATTTTAATTTTGGTAAATACGTAATCGTTCAATTTATTCTGCACCCAAAATGCTTAAATTATCAAACTCGGTATCTAATATTATATTTTACATTTTTTGTTGTTAATGATCACTTTTTTAATTTTTATGTCTCATTAGAAATGCAATTGTAACGCTAAAATATGAAGGAAAAATAATCAGGCAGTCTTTAAATTAAAAATATTTTAAATTATGATGCCGATTAATTTTTTAGCATTTTTTTCTTTTTAATCTGCAAAATAAATATCTGGCAACCATTGAATTAATTTAACTTTAACAAATCTTAAATTTTATACAATTCAATTAATTTTTCAAAAGTTACGTTTCTAAATTATTTGTTTATTTTCTATTTGATAGAGAAGTTATATTTGGCAAATAATGACAATGAATTATGATTTTCTTATATATTAACTAACAAAATTTATAGCCCGAAAAACAGAAATAATAAAAAATGATTGAAATGAACTTAATTCCACTAAAAATGTTAGGGTACTTTTAATAGTTAAATTGAATAACAAATACACTTTTGAATGATATTTATTTAATTTGTCAATAATAATGAAAAATAACAATTTCTTGTTTATTCTATTGCATAAATATTTATGTTATTTTATAAAAAATTAATATGAGAAAACCATTTTAAAATAGGGTTAAATTAGAAATAATTTTACTTCTAATTTTAAAATATGCTTCTTAGGTCTCCCAAAACAAAGAACGAAAAGCCGTTTCGAACAAGAATTTAATAGCACATATAATACATTCTTTTAGAAACAAATAATTAATAATTTCAGAAAATCTATTAAAAATAATTTAAATACCTTTAATTCAGTCTACTTAGTTAAAAAATTTAGTGAATAAATTAATATAACAAAAATAATTAATTTTCGATATTACAAACAGAAATTTAAAACAAAATATAATTGAATAAAAAATGCTTTTTTTTAGGGTTTTAAAAGATAAACGCTAAATTTTTGTCGTGTTTTGCTACGAGACTTATAATTAGGGATCGGTTAAGGGCGATAAAGTCCAAGATAAAGCGTAATTAGCATTTTTAATATATATTTCGTTTACATATTTCGCGCTTTTTCTTACATAAAAAAAAACCTGATAATAAATGTTTATAAAGTCTTTTAGCTCTAAATATTCAAGATTTGTATTTAAAAATCAATTTATATCGAAAAAGAAATAAATTAAAAATCCTTATCTGTATACGGGTCCGTATTTTCATTGATACGGATTTTTACTGACTACGGACTTAACCGATTTTTAAGTCCGTAAGTCCGTAATCCGTATGGATGCCTAGTCCGTAATCGTCCTGATCACTGATCAGTATTTTCGCAAAATAACGCTCTCTAATTATTAATATACTTCCAAATAATTTAGCATAAAATATAATTATATGAATTAAGGATAAAAAATTAAAAAAAAAGCTAAGTATAAATAAACAAGTTTAAAAAAACCATTTTATTATAAAAAAATTTATAGCAAATTTTTTCTAATACTGCACTAAGGATTTCATTAATATTAATAAAAAAAAGGTGCAAAAATTTTAAATTCAGTGATGATGAAAAATAAATTATGTTTGAAAAAAACTATTTTATAAATTTTTAAAGAAAAGATTCAACATTGTTTTATGTACAAACAAAATGGAAACATTAAATTATGATTTATAATATTTTTATTCATAGCATTAAAAATAGTTTTAATATCAAAATTATTTTTTATTACAAACTTCTATGGATAAATTTAAAATTAAAATTATAAATTAAATTCGGAATAATGTTAGATCTAAATTAAATAAAAATTTAATTGAACATTTTTATGTAATAAATGGAATAAAATAAATAAAAATTAAAAAATTCATAAAATATATTATTTAAAAAATTCTTTAGAACAGTTTCAGCCTCCTGTCAAATACTGGACAGTGTTGCGTAGTCATGAATAAAACATAATAATTATATTGATAATTTATCGATTTTCAAGGAAATGGATGAAATTAACAAAAATAAACATTTTTAATACAATAAAGAAATATAAGAATAAATAATTTTTGCTGATGTAGAAATTCTCAAAATCATAATTAAAACTTGAAATACGATTAAAGTAATGAAAAAAGTTTCATATGAAATTAGAAGCTAACATCTAGACATGGCATATTACAAAGAATATTTTTAAATCTTGAACCAAACATTAGCAAACACAATAAAATTTGTTTTAAAATTAAAAAAAAAGCTTGTGATGTGGAATGTAATTAATTATCGTAAATAATTTATTTATTGTATAATGTTATAAATATTAAACAAAAAAAAAATTACAATTTACTCTCTGAAAAGTGCGCTTTAACTGACGAGAATGGCTGAAAAAAATATTATTACAGCCTATCATATAAAATATTTATTCAAGAAATTAAGAATTTAAGCAATAAAATACAATTTTAACGTTTATTTATCTTATTTTTTCGTACAAAAATTCACTTCTTTATTTGAGAATTATCTTAAGCTTTTAAAGTAACTCACATAAAAATACATTTAATTAATGTAGAAAATGCAGTCAAATGACGAAGTCTATGTATCGCAACATGAAAAATATAATAAATAATAAATGAAATAAAGAATAAATAAAAATTTTAAATGAAATGAGAATATAAAAATTTAAAGAATTTTATTTAATAAATAAATTCATCAACTATTTAGTAAAAATAATGAATCATTAAAATTAATGAAGATTAAATTATTTAATTATTCAAATAAAATATAAAATAATTAAATTAAAATTTTTCATTTACATACCTAAATAAAAATAGTTTAAAAATTTAAATTTATATAAGTAAATACGGTAGGTCGAAAGAAATATGAGAATCGAGTGCTATTTTTGGTGTTAGCATGAAAAAAATCATTAAAAAAAACAACCTGCGAATCGATCAAAACAGAAGCAAGGGATTTACTTACTTAAAATTTTTTGAATTTTATACACATTACTGAAGGAAGAAATTGGCTAAGAAATTTCATATTTAATTAGTGTAAAAATAATAAATAATATTAAACAGAATTTAATACTGACTATTTCGTTTTTGTAATATTTTTTCTTTTCAAAAATTTTTTGAGTGCTTTATCTATCCAAAACAAACAGTTCCATCCAAATATATATGCATGTGAGTTAGAGAATATATTAAAACGAATATTAATTTAAAAGCACCTATTAATGTAGAAAATGCAGTAAAATGGAATAAAACGAAATCTATGTATCGCAACATGAAAATAGAATAAATAGTAACATTATATAAAAATTAATAAAAAAGAATCATTATAATTAATGAAGAATAAATAATTTAATTATTCAAATAAAATATTAAACCCAACATTGAGACGACATCACAATACCTCAGTGATGGGAACAATTTAAACAAATTAGTACCTATTATTCTATAACAATAATAAATATAATACTATTATTATTATTAGTAAAAATAATTAAAAATAAAATTTCTTTTACATACCCAAATAAAAATAGTTTAAAAACTAAAATTTATATAAGTTAAATACGGTTTGCCGAAAGAGAATTTTATTCTAACAATTCTTTCCAATAAGAAAATACTGAAAGTTCACAAAAATAAAGTTATTTAAATTTATTCTTAAAATAAATTAAATAAGAATTATTAATGGATTAAAATAGGTATAATTAAACGATAATAATTGAGTAAAAATGTTTTATTGCTAAAGTATATGTTATAATATTTAAAATTTATTTTCTTAAATTGTCCTATGTCTTTTTATATTTAAGTTTAATAATTTGTTCTCTTTTATATTCTTTCTTTTTAATATCATTGTTATTAACTTTAGTGTTTATTATGCATAATTTAATTTTTTGAATAATATCCTTGATTCTAAAATTGTAATTTAACCTTTTACATTAAATTTTATGTGAATTGTTTTTTGATTTTTGATTAATTTTATAAAAATATTACTCTTTCTAAAATGATAAAATTTGAAATTAGTGAAAAATTTTCTATTAAGTAATAAATTTGAGATTGGTTTTTTTAATAGCCATAAATTATGAAAAATTTGATATTTATTATTTCTTTGTTGTATTTTAATTTTAATTTATTATAATTAATAGATTCTTTATTTTTATAATTTATGAAAACTTTGACATATATTAACTTATTTAAAAATAGGCATTTTAAAAGAAGATTCATAAATTTTGGTGCAATAATGATTAAACTTATTAATTCACACAATAAAATAAATATTTCAGTAAATTTTCATATAAAAATTATGTATTAGAATGTATTGTTAAAAAATAACCTTTTTAAATTTTTTAATAATATTTCATTTTTAATTATTTTTTAAAATTTTGACATAAAGTAATTCGGTAATTTTTTTCGAAAGAAATTTTCAAATTTTTTGAACTAATAAAAATTATTTATAATATCAATTTATTTTTAATTTATATCAGTTGTTTTATATGAACTAAATAAATGATTATTTTAAATTATTTTAATTACAATAATTAATGCAAATTTTTTAAACACATTTTAACTTAACTAGTGATTTTTTGAATAATTTAATAAAATAAAACAATTATTTGATTTTTTTCTTGATATTTAATTGCCTTTTCTTTTTTATTTGTTTCATTTTCTCTTTTATTTTCTGAAGTTGATGGATCGTCAAAATATGATTTATTGTTGTTGTTGTTTTTTTAAGATTGAATTTTTAAGTGTATAATAATATTTTATTTATTTGAGTTTTTGTATCATATGCCAGTGAGTAAATAATGTGATAAAAGATAAGGAAACTAAAGGAAATTTAAAATATAAAATCACTAATTGTTAAAATTCTCCGGAATGTAACGTTAGTTTAAAAGAGCTATTATTTTTTAATCTTATTTGTTAATATTTTGCAAAAAATAATCATTTTGTGCTTTTTTTTTAAATAATTTTCAATGTTTGTTGCTATAAATGATATGCAAAAGTTTTAATTTGTAATCAAAGCTTTTGTAAATATCTATATAAAAGTGATAATTATTTATCTGTATTTTAATAGTTAATTATGTTTTGAGTTGGTTATACTGGTAAATTCATTTTATTATCTGATAGTATTGCATATTTCAATTTAAATTTATTTTTTTTATTTTCCATCTCTGAATTTCATATAGATCATTTTTACATTGATTTTTTATGCTTTTAATTTTTATATCTTGTGGGAAACTCCACATGAAGTAGGTATCATGCTGTCCCTTAAATTTTTGAATTTTTTTTTGATTTTTTAATTTTAACTACTTTGGTTTTGCCATTTTTCTTTCTTTTTTTTTGCCTTTAAATTTTTCTCATATAATTTCATTAACCGTTTCATTATATTTTTAATTATTATATATTTTTTAAATTTTTACAGTTAATCGCTTATTATATAATTACTTATTGTTAGAAATAAAATATATTTATATTATACGTCATTTTTTATTCTTGATATTTATAGGGAAATTAGGAAATAGTGGCCAGAAAATTAGACATTGAAAATTAGATAATAAAAAATTAAACATTTTATTTCTTGCAACTAATTTTTTTTTGCCATATTTTTACAAAATATTTTAAATGATTTATTGTAATCATTTTTTTTTCAATTTTTTAATTTTTTTATGATAATTTGTTTTTAAATAATCTAAATGATTATGACTTTATGACTTCTGATATACATAGTTGATATTCTCTTGGTCAGTTGGAATCGAGTGACACTTTTGAATTTCGACTCATCAATTAATATGTCCGTTTAAAAAATAATAATGCTTTAAAATTAGTACTATTTAAATTCCTCATTTATTTTTATGTATTTGTTCTTTTTATATTTTAATTATAAATATAAAGGATAGATTTATTTTGTTTTAATTTATTATTTTTATTAAATTACGTGGTTTAATTTTATAATTTTATGCTCAACGATTATTTTAATTTTCGATTTTATTATTAATCTTATACGTATAATAAATTTTCATTTTAACAAACGCAATTATGCGATCATTTAAAGTTGTTGATCATAAAGTAAATGCTAGTAAACAATTTTTAAAAGCCAAAATAATGAAATTATTTTATGAAATATGCCCATGCACATAAATCAGTTTTAGTAGAGTCAATTATTATATATAAAATCATTTTATATTTGGTTTTAAATTATTTTTATTATTTATTACAGCAAATATTCAAAATAAATCAATTTATATATCTATTTTATAAATAATTTAATAAATAAAATATCTATATTTGATTACAATAAAAATATTTTTATTTTATAATGATTTTGACGTGAGAGAAGTATCTGCATTTTTTATTTATTAATACATAGTAAAAATATATTTGTATTCATTCTTACAATAATTTTTTTTAAATTTGAATCATACTGTTTTTCTTATTTTATAGATTCGTTCGATGTTATATTATTTATGTTTTAAAACAATTGCAGAATGCATTTTTAATTTAATATATATTTCTATTTTTAGTATTTTATATTGAAAACGTTATTTACATGCATTGATAATTTTTTTCTTTTATTTATTTATTTAATTTTTTGCTTCATTAATTATTTTTTAACAAATTCTTTATTTCTCTGTCCTAAAGCATTATTATGTGCCAAATCGGCATATCATTTTCTTTACTATTTTTAAAAACTATAGTAATTTGTTCCTTTTATAAATTAAACTTAATAATCAATTTGTTTACTCAAATTACGCCGGCGTTTCCATGGGAAAAACGATATTTTTTGCAACATTTATTAACATATTTTGTTCCATTAAGTGCTCATTTTTTAGATTTTAAATTCTATAAAAATGAATATAAAGGATAGATTTATTTAGTTTTAATTTATTATTTTTATTAAAATACGTGATTTAATTTTATAATTTTTATGCTCAACGATTATTTTAATTTTGGATTTTATATTAATCTTATACGTATAATAAATTTTTATTTTAACAAACGCAATTATGTGATCAAATTTATTGATCATAAAATAAAATGCGTGTTTTCTATTCGTGATCTATTAATTTTTAGAATTTTATCCAACTAAATAATAGATATATTCTATTGATAAGAAATATTGTAAATTTATTATTATATTAGAATATACTTTAACATTTTTTTATTATCAAAAAATTTTGAACACCAAAAATTATGGTATAACTTTTAATTTTGAGTTTAACGGTTCAAAATTTGACTTTTATTAAATCAAAATTATCAGTCGATTTTATATTAGGCACTCAAAAATTGTTTGTTTTTGTGACCACGTATAATGTATATTAATGTTTAATTTATATATTGATTTAAAATCCAAAAAAATAAATATTAAAAAAAATAAACCTTAAAAATTATATAAAAAATTAAGTATTATATGTATTAATTCTTAAAATTTGAATGTGTTATATTTGGATTAGAAAGTTACAGTGGGCTTGTATTTATTAGTTAATTTATTCGGTATCATTAATTTTTTTTTAATTATAAATCTTGAAATTATATTATTTTTATCGTTTTTCATATTTTCTTAAATAAAATTCATCTATTTATTTTATATTATTATTTATTCGTTTACTACTCATTAATTTACTTTGATCAGTTGCGATATACTTTTAATAAATATTAATGATTTATGTGTTAGTCTTTGTTAAAATTTAATTGATAAATTTATTCATCTTTATTTAATTATATTAATGCATTAACTTAATTTATTAGATTAATTTTTGTTTTAACAAATTCGATAGTTAATCTGATTTTATTAATTATATGCTAATTAATTTAATGTATGCTTTCACTTTGTAAAATAACATTTAAAATAATCATTGATTTTGTGCATTACTTTAAATTTATAAAATAAAAATAAAACCTTGCTTTAAAATGATTCCTTTTGGTTTTTAAAAAAAAAGCGAATTTAATAATTCATATTTACGGGTTTCAAATTTTTACAGAATTCCAAATAATTAATTAAACAATAAATTTTTCTTTTGAGAATTTCATCAAATCGGTTTAATATTATTCTTTTAATTTATTTTTATAATTTCGGGTTAAAATAATTTAATAATTATTTGTTCGTATAGTTAAAATAAATTTCAGATTTTCAATTAATTAAGATTATTTTATTATGAGTAAAAAGATTTATTTTTAAGTATTTTGAATTTCAATGTTTATATTTTATGCGTTTTAAATTTACAAATTGTTATTCTAATTTTATGAAAAAGAAATTATAAGTCATTGGTAAAATTTTAAATACTATTAATATTATTTATCATTTTTTTTTTGTAATTTTATTGCCAATTCCTTTTATGAAGTGGGAAATGTACAACATAAATGCAAATAAGAGATTTTTTAATTTCTCAATTTCCATTATAATGTTTAAAAATAATTTTTTTTAATATAAAAAGTAATGATTCATCTTTTTCTAATTTTGAATAATTCTTCTTTTTTATAAAAATTAATTATAATATTTTATCATTATTTATTCAATTTTCATAATGATTATTTTAAATTGGTTAAAATTGACAAAATTTTGTCATTTTTAGAAAATCCATTAACAAATGCTTTGCAGAAATTTTTATTATACTTATATGATAAAAATATTAATTTATGAGTTGATCAAATACAATTTTTTCATTAAACAACTCATGCATCAAAAAGGTTTCCTGTTCCATAATCAAACTCAGCGTGCACTGCTATCATTGATAAATTTAACTTTTTTTTATAATAAATTTATTTTTTTCATTGGATAAAACATTATTTCTATTGCTCTTTTTCTTAAATTATTATATATATAAGCTTGATGATGAATCATTGTTCTATTTTATCTGTCACTTTTTCTCCTTTTTCATCATTTTCTCAATTTTCTTTTTATAAAAATTAATTATATATAACAATCAACATTAAAAATTATTATATAGAATTATTTTTATTTTTAGGCTTCTTGGAAGAATTGATTTTCAAAAGTCTTTACTTTAAAGCTTATCAGTTTTAAATCCTTATTTGGAACAAATTTGGGTGATGATTTACAAAAAATAATATTAATAAAAAAGAATTAAATAAATAATTTTTAATTTTAAACATACATTAATGAAAAAAATTTTTTACAATAAAATTTAAAAAAAAAAACAAATTCATAAGACAAATCGATAATAAATGTGATCGCGTCAAAAAAAAGATTTTTTTTTGCTTTTTGTTAAAGAATTTTGAAATAAATCTTATTTTTTCAAAACAACAAGAAATAATAAATAAAGAAATCGTCAAAACATTAATTTAAATTTTTTAATTTATTTTTGTTTTTTATTTTAATTTTTTAATAATCAAAGTCATAAGAAACTCTATGTTATGTGCATTTTGATAATTTTAATTTGCCCACTTTTCAGCTGCAGTGAATTTTTACTAAGTTTTATCCAATAATTATTTTAAATAAATTAATTATTTAATATAAGAATTTTTAAGCCCTTTGCTATAAAACAAAATTATGTTATAAAATACTCTTGTAATTTTGATTAGTATTTTTTTCGTGTTATGATTTTTGATTGTGATAGTTTTAATGTTTTAACAACCCGCAAATATCGAAAAAGCCAGGAAAAAAGGCATTAAATGTACATTAATAAAATTCAAAATCATTATCTTTATTTTAATTTTAAATTATTCTTATGGAGAAATGCTAAATAGTATTAATTATTTTATTTGTTTTTAAACTTTTTTGACTAGTTGAATTGTTATTTTTCAAAATTAGAATCATCTATATAATATGTTTAAATAACTCGGGCTAAAAGAATTATTTGCTGAAGCAGAAAATAAGGTTTATTTGTTCTTTTATTTATTTATTAAGGTAAAAATTAGTTAATTAAAATTTTAGTTTAAATTAAGGTAAATATTTTAATTATTTATACTAATTTTTAATATTTTTATGACAGTTATTTTGATTGATATACATTTTCAAATATTTTTTTTAAACTTAAATAAGTGATTTATATTTTATTTTACCCCAAAGTTAATTTAATTAAACTGGCTTTTTAAAATTAAATTGTTTAAATTTTTCCTTGAATGGTTTACTTTTTATTTTCTATAAAATAATCAAATTTCAATTCCGTATTTTATGAATTTTTTTAGCAATGAATTTGTTTATTTGCTTATTTCGAAAAATTTTCAAATAAAATGTTCAATTTATTTTGTTGAAAATTTGTTTTTAAACTTAATATTTTAGATATTTTTGAAGTGAAATTATTTGATAAGCCAAAATTATTTTGTCTATTTGTGCAACTAACCCCTGGTAATTTCTCATTCACATGAGTTATAAAATTAAAAATTTTTTACTTATATAATTAAAAATAATATTGTATAATGTTTGTATTCCTATATAAGAGTTTTATATTTTTTTTTATCTGTGATTTGTTCTGGTGAAAACGTTCAATAATTCATTTTTTTTAAATTATTATAATTTTTTAAAATCATTCATCATGTTCTAGAAGCACCCCCCACCGACAGCTCATTCATTTGCTGATGTATTTTTTTTTATTATTTGTTAAATTTAAAAAAACTTCCAAATTTTTGGTTTTTTGTAGTTTCATGTTATAACTTTTTTGGTAATTGTCTAATCGCGAAACAATACCTTAGAAATAGCTTCTATGAGTTTCGATTCTGAAAAATTAATTTTTATTAAAATAAAAAAGAAGCTATTTTTTCGAAAAAATAAAAATTCAATTTATCCCCCCCCCCCTGGCACATAAATGGAGACTGGTTGATTATTTTTCAACCTCCTCATAAAGGGGTACATAATTGGAGACCAGGGGTGTGAAAAAACCAAAGAAATAATTTTCGAAAACGAAAACGAAACAAAAATATTTATTTTTTACAAAAACGAAACACGAAACGAAAATTAAAATTTTAAAACTCGAAAACGAAAACGAAAATTTTTTCTTAGACGAAAACAAAACACGAAAACGAAACTCAAAAAGTGACGAAAAAAGGGGACGACACGAAAATTTTTTGAACTAATTTAAACCACAATTATGAAACATAAAATTTTTAAATTGTATCCTCAAACTAAGGGAATGAAGATCCTTCATACGCAGAAAACGAGCATTTGACGACAAAAAACCTTCATTTAAAAAAAAATATTCCAACAATTTTTTGCGAAAAATAAGGAAGTTTTATTTTTGAACATTTTAAACATATTTTCACTGGAAATTGGCAATTATAAGGTCAGACTTTTAAAATTTTAGGGATTTTTTGGGGCCGGCGGTGCCTACAGGCGCCGCCGGGAAGAATTTTGGAATTTTCAATGAATTTTGTAAAGAAAAATGTGGTATGTAGCATACGAGGTGAATTGTTTTTTTTACCAAAAAATTCGTTCTTAAGGGTGTAAAGATTTTCGTCCTTTTCGTCCAAAGTCCGACTGACGAAAACGAAAACGAAACGAAATTTTTAAATACGAAAACGAAACGAAAATTTTTAACGGACAAAAACGAAACACGAAAACGAAACTCAAAAAGTGACGAAAAAAGGGGACGACACGAAAACGACACGAAATTTCGCACACCCCTGTTGGAGACTGGCATTTTAATGGAGACACTGGTACATAAAAAGAGCAAATACGGTATTTTATTGAAATAATTTTTTATTTAGAATTAAATTTGTTAACTGGGACTTCTTATTTATATAATTCTTGAGTATTAAAATTATAGTAATTTTACATATAATTTTTATTTATTTATTTATTTATACTAGATTCTTATACTTTGATTTCAATAATTAGCATTTTTACAGTTAGTTTTATTTATATTTTAATTAAATTGTCCAGTCAACTCTTCTTCAGCTTCCGTGCTCGTAGTGCATTCACTTTATAGTGTTGGCTTATCTTTTCATAATTGTTGGAAAGATACGACTTGTTTTTTAATTTCTTTCCTTTTTAAAATTAGATTATTCAATATTATGTATTTGATAAATTAAAACTTTTTTATTGCTACGCAATTTTACTATTTTTTTAAATTAATTAAATCGATTAACGTTTACAACTTTGACCAATTTTTCGATGAATTAAACCTGCTTCTCAAAAAACCTTTCGAAATGCACTTTCATATTCACATATCATTATTATAATGATATTGGTATTTGTGGTTAACAAAAATGTATTACGGTTCCATATCAAAGTTATCATTAAGTTTCTCTCGAAAATATTTAAATAATATTTGGTTAAAGGCAAACTTTTATGATTTTAGAGATTTCATTATTTATTGTTTTAAAAGGATTTTATAGAATTCTAAGTATGAATAAATTAAAAAAAATTTTCATTTAATTAAAATTGAATATATATATAATATTTTATAAAAAGGACTAACTAATGTGATCCATTAAAAGACAAGAATTTCATGATTTTCAATTTGTGTCTTACTCTTATTTTTGGTTAATAAATAAATAAATATGATGCTTACTTTTTCATAATGGCATTTTTTTCTTTTTTACATAAAATTCTTAATTTTCAATATTTATTTTTTTATATTTTGACTCTTTTGATATACTTTTGAATTATTAAGCATTATCTTAATTTCTAATAATATAAATAAAAATTTAATTTCAAAATGGTAAATTTAATTTATTTTTTATTTTTTTAATAAAATATTTTTAAATATTTGAATCAATAAATTATTATATTCTTTTATAAACTTTTCATTTTGTCACTTTTACGAAATTATAATTTAAGTATTTTTTTGTATTAATTATTCTGTTAAATTTAAAAACAATCTATCAAATTTTAAAAAGTTATAAAATATTAAGTCAAAATTTTATTGAGAAATACTGCAAGATAATTTTTTTAAAACAATAAATTAATTATATTTATATTTCTTAAATGATATTTTCTTTCTCGCAAATGTTCTCATGTTTGTTTTCCTGTAGGTTAATTATTTGAATTTATCTTTTTTACAATTTCAAAACTAATTATTAATGTCAGCTCTTTTTTAGTAATATTTTGAATTTATTATTATTTTTCTTTTTATTATAATTTTTATTTTAATTCGTTATATATTATATGAATTAAATTTTGATTCTGATAAAATTATTTATAGTTTTTTTCATTTATTTTTCTATTATAATTTACAAATAATATAAATATAAAAATTTTTTTAATTGAAATAATTTTTATGTTTTTTTTAAATTAATGTAGATATTTTTTTTATTTATACAAAAGCTTTTTTAATTAAAATATTTCAACCTCTTTTAAATTAAATATCTTTTAATGTATAGTTTATATATTGATTTTAAGAGCCAAAAATTAAATAATTATCACTTTCTTAATAAACATTTCGCATTTTTAAGCACTGCATTTTGATCAATAATTAAATTTAGAAAATTTTAATCTATAAGGGACTATTTAAAATTATTTAAAATAAAAATTATATTAAAATTAATGATTTTGTATATTTCCTTATTTCGTTGTTTATTTCTAATCTAAAAATTTTATCAAATATTGTGAAAAATTAATTTTTGCACCAAATGTTTTTTATCTTAACTATTATTTTGTAAATTAAGTAGTAAAATTTTTTAAAATTTGTTTTGATAATTAATAATAATTAATATTTTTCTAAATGCTATTTTTATTTCAACAAATGTATTGCGATTTCTTTTAATTTCCGTTCACGTAGGCACGCCCAATTATTGAATTTAATGAATTTTATTTTTATTTATTAAATATTATTATTTTAATATACGAAGCAAAAAAAGAAAAAACAATTTATTTATTTAAATGTTTTGGATTTTAAATTTTTTGAATTTATATTCTATTTTTTCATTAGTTTATAAATAAAATTGTTTTTATATTTTTTACCTTTTTTCATTTTTAAATAAAAATATTTATATAAATTTAACAAGTACAAATAATCTTATCAACTTTGAGACAGCAAAAATTTGAAATTAATTAAAGGGTTAAATAAAAAAATATTAGACCAAAGGAAACACATAATAAATAATGAAAAATTTTTAATTGCCAATTAATTTTTATTATAAATTTTTATTTGTTGTATTATTTAATTTTATTGTCACTCGATTCCCAAGGATCACAGAGATTATTTTAATTATTTTTTTGAGATAATCAAAAAAGGGAATACAAAAAGATATAAATATATATGCCTACCTTAGATAGATTATGGCAATAAAAATAATTTTTTTGAATAACTTAAGTACTTTAACTTTATTATATGTATTTTAAAATCAAAAAATTATTTTTAAAATTTAAAGTTGGTGTCAGATTTTCCAATGTCGGATCTTCCGCTAGTGTCGGATTTTCCAGCGGTGTCGGATTTTCCGCTTGTATCGGATTTTCCAGAGTCGGATTTTCCGGTGTCGGATTTTCCAGTGTCGGATTTTCCTAGAGCCAGCTCAATGACGTAGATGAGCTATTAAAGATACGAAAAATTAGTGATGATATTTAAAAATAAAATGAAAATAAGAAATATGAATTTAAATTAAAATTTTTATGCTTTTATAAAAGATTCTACAATAATCTCACCTAAATTAATCATTAACACTTAAATTGTTAATGGAATTATAGAATTTCATCAACATAGACGATACAATACAATTATGTGTAGAATATTTCATAAAGTAATAAGAAAAACAATTAAAACAATAATTAATTACAAACTTTTAAAAATGTAAATAATTTAAAAAGCCATAATCACGATGATACAAAATCGCAGTCCCAAACCCATGAAATTTTGCTAAAAAATAAAATTCTTGGAAATTAATTATTTAAAATATGAAAAAATTATTTAAATTAATTTATACAGAGTAAATTAAATTAACTGAAACGTGAATAAACTCAGTGATAACCCAAACACAGTTATAAGCAAGTTCATATTTATATTTTTTATCTTGCTAATCAATTTCCGTTTTTAAACTGTTAAAACTATGTTTATCGTTAGACTTATAGCATAACGCAAAAAATGAAGTTTAGCTAATTGTCTTAGATGAAGATGCACTACCTACAGTATACCCACTACAAAATAATTTAATTGGTTTTTCAATTAGCTTAATATCTGTGAATTAATCGCTTCTAAATTAATATAAATTAAAATAAATTGAAATCCAAATGGTATATAAAAAACAGAAAACTTTTTAAAAATATGACGAAAATTTTATTTAGTTGAATAAAAGATAAAAGATATTTAATATTGAAGTGTAATTAAGCAATTTAAATTGTCTGAAATAACAAAAAGAAAGTAAATTAAATTTTTAAAAATTGTACTGGAAATAGATAATTAAAAAATATGAGATTTAAAAGAATAAAGTCACGCAAATTTGGTAAAATTTAAAAGAAACTTGAATAACATTATTATAATAAAAATTAAAAGATTTCAATTACAATAAAGAAAAAAAACAATTGACGGTTAATTAAACAAATATTATTTTTTAGAAGCAACATATTTAAAGAAATTTAGTAAAATAATTAATTATATGAAGAAAAGTAAGAAATAATAATTTTATATAATGCAAAAAAAAATATTTTAAACAAATTATACAAAAAAATTTATTAACTTCTACAGCGCTATATACTACGGAGACTCGTCACCAAGAAAATTTAAAGATTACTATAAAAATGTGAATATTATAGCAAAATATAAATTCAATTAAATTGATTAAAAAATGAGCTTTAATGTTTTTTAAATTATTTAACAAATTTGAAAATATTAAAAAATTCAATATTTAAAAAATGATTCTTCAAACCAATATGAAATTTAAAAGAAAGGAAACCATGAAAAACATAAATAAATATCAAAAGAATTAAAAAAATATGAAAAATTTTATTCATTATTCAAACAATAAATTTAAATTAAAAAATTAAATATGTTACAATAAAAATAACAATTTTTGCCAAAAATAAGCCTTAAATATTTCAAAATTTGTAAGCCGTTATTTCTGCACCTATTTAAATGCTTTTTTTATTTTGTTCGTCAGAATGCCCTCTTAGACTTCTTACCTCCGTTTCACTATTCTTTTCTTGATCGATTTTTTCAGCCCTTTTTCCCGACATTGCCAAAATTGGAAATTGGCCCATGAATTTTTCTCGAATTTTTTTGGTCAAAAACAAAACCTTATATACCTAAAACGAAGGTTTTCTGTA
>SIJG01000224.1:55382-83382 GCA_023374025.1 Heterodera schachtii
GTTAAATAATTAAAAATTACCAAGCTAAAATAGGAGATAAATAATATAATATTATTTGCTGTTTTTAAATTCTATTTAATCATGCCGATCAGATCATCTGTGTGCTTTGCCCTCAATTCCCATTTTGCTGGAAACTGTTTAATGAATTAAACTAATTTAATATTTATTTTGATTTTAATTAGCAGATAATTAATTAGATCATTTGATCTTACTATAATGCTAACTTTTTTTTTTTACAAATTTAATTATTTCTCTTATTATCGTTATTTTTTAAGTTTTAAATATTGCAATTTCAAAAATTCATTAAGATTTAAAAAAGTTATGAGCTGAGAAACTAAAAAAGCAAGTTTTCTTGAATATTTTTGGTCATAAATTTCCTTAACCATAACAAAGGTTTTGAAATTTTGCATTATAAAACACTTAGGGCCATCGATGTTATCAAAATTTTAAAATTTGGTTGCTTTTGAGCAAATTTATATCAACATTTTTTAAAATTAATATTCAAAGTTCTACCGTAATTATTGTTTAAAGCCATGGCAAGAATTTCAAAAACCAATTGGATTTTTTTGCTAAATTTTTATTAACAATTTAACATTATACATAGGCAGAGAAAACGTGAGTAAATAGAACAAAGTTAGGACTCTAAAAAAATAATAAGAAAAAATTTTTATTATCTAATAAATGAATTATTGGAGGGCCGAGTCTGAAAGTAATCTCCAAAAACGGCATTTTCCAAGACCATCAAGTAATAAAATGTTTTAAAAGTGATCATGGATGCAAAAAAAAATATTTTAAACAAATTATACAAGAAAATTTATTAACTTCTACAGCGCTATATACTACGGAGACTCGTCACCAAGAAAATTTAAAGATTACTATAAAATGTGAATATTATAGCAAAATATAAATTCAATTAAATTGATTAAAAAATGAGCTTTAATGTTTTTTAAATTATTTAACAAATTTGAAAATATTAAAAAATTCAATGTTTAAAAAATGATTCTTCAAAACCAATATGAAATTTAAAAGAAAGGAAACCATGAAAAAACATAAATAAATATCAAAAGAATTTAAAAAAATATGAAAAATTTTATTCATTATTCAAACAATAAATTTAAATTAAAAAATTAAATATGTTACAATAAAAATAACAATTTTTGCCAAAAATAAGCCTTAAATATTTCAAAATTTGTAAGCCGTTATTTCTGCACCTATTTAAATGCTTTTTTTATTTTGTTCGTCAGAATGCCCTCTTACACTTCTTACCTCCGTTTCACTATTCTTTTCTTGATCGATTTTTTCAGCCCTTTTTCCCGACATTGCCAAAATTGGAAATTGGCCCATGAATTTTTCTCGAATTTTTTTGGTCAAAAACAAAACCTCATATACCTAAAACGAAGGTTTTCTGTACAATTTAGACCAGTATAATCCGAATATGGCCTTAAATCTGATCTATCTTTTCACACTGAGTTCGTACTGCTCCAACTCCATGCATAAAGTTGGAGCTGTACAGGTTCAGTGCAACTCAGAGATCAAATCAAAGGCCATATTCTGACTCAACGTGGTCGATTTACCCAGTTTAACTATAAAATATTATGAATGAAGAATAAAAATAAAAATTGGTAAAATAAATATTAAAATTTATAAATAAATTTAAATTAAAAAAATTACAATTTTTAATTAAATACTTTAAAATATATTTTCTTTTGGTTGAATTTAAAATCTCCTACTCTTTATTCAAATTTAATTTTATAAAATGGACCATAACATTGACAAAAATGTTTATCACGGCAAAAATACTTTAAATTAAAACCGAATTTTATAAACTCAGTGATAACCCAAACACAGTTATAAGCAAGTTCATATTTATATTTTTTATCTTGCTAATCAATTTCCGTTTTTAAACTGTTAAAACTATGTTTATCGTTAGACTTATAGCATAACGCAAAAAATGAAGTTTAGCTAATTGTCTTAGATGAAGATGCACTACCTACAGTATACCCACTACAAAATAATTTAATTGGTTTTTCAATTAGCTTAATATCTGAGAATTAATCGCTTCTAAATTAATATAAATTAAAATAAATTGAAATCCAAATGGTATATAAAAAACAGAAAACTTTTTAAAAATATGACGAAAATTTTATTTAGTTGAATAAAAGATATTTAATATTGAAGTGTAATTAAGCAATTTAAATTGTCTGAAATAACAAAAAGAAAGTAAATTAAATTTTTAAAAATTGTACTGGAAATAGATAATTAAAAAATATGAGATTTAAAAGAATAAACTCACGCAAATTTGGTAAAATTTAAAAGAAACTTGAATAACATTATTATAATAAAAATTAAAAGATTTCAATTACAATAAAGAAAAAAAAAACAATTGACGGTTAATTAAACAAATATTATTTTTTAGAAGCAACATATTTAAAGAAATTTAAGTTCGAATAAATTATTGAAACATATAAAACTTCAAAAAAACAAGATATTTATTTCAAAATTAACATTTTCTTAATAAAATAATTAATTATATGAAGAAAAGTAAGAAATAATAATTTTATTTAAGATTCTATTAAAGTGAATAATTCTTTTTATATTCATGAATTTATGAGTTTAAATATTAAATCAATTTTCTTGTAGAAAAGAACGCAAAATAATAATAAAGATTGAACTTTTGAGCAGTCAGAAATACATTCAAATTTACACAAAAAAGCATCAGAAATCTCTTTCTACTTCACTTAATGTCTTAAAATCAAAGAACATTATTTTTGGCAGATCTAAATTCAAATGTGGTCTGGTGGCTAAACCTCTGCCTTTCATTATTTTTCGCTTGGGTTCAATTCCCAAACGGAACATAAATTTTTTTATATTTTCTTTACATTAAAAATTTAATTAATAAAAATATTTCAACTTAAAAATTATTATTTTTTCAAAAAGAGCGATTAAAAAACAAAAAACTTAAGAGATTTCAATTTATTAAAACAATATAAATACCATTAAATAAAAAAAATTTACATATAGAAATATTTTAAAGTGTTTAAATTAAAATTAATCTATGCATTTTAATGAAAACAACACGGGTTTCCAAAGAAAAAATAACAAAAATTGAAAAATAAATACGGGCGTATTTCATATTGATGATATTATCGGGATTAACATTTAACATTGAAATGGTAATTTTGGTCATTTGGTGATCAGGCTTATTGTTATTCATGAAATTGTTGAAATAAATTATTTAATTGATTTCTATTTCTGTGTTTTTTAAATTTATTAGTTAAATTAATTAAGTTTTTTAACGTTATAAATATGCATCATAAAAAATATTTTCATTTTTTATCATTGTTTTTAGGTTAATGTGAATTAAATTTATTTTTCATCTTATAGATTATTATTATTTTTTAATTAATAAAAAAGTAATATTAATTGTTTTATTTTTTTAGTTCATCTTTGACCTTGAGGCACGTGCAATTGCTTTACTTTAACAGTTCGGGAATTTGTGGGAGATGACGGCCCCAATTCCGAGTTCCGACGCATCGGCTGCCACAATTATGTCCAATTTCGGATCATAATGGGTGAGTAGCAAATCCGATGTAAGCACTTCCTTCAATTTTTGGAATGATTTTTGTCGTTCATCCGTCCACACCCATTCGACGTCATCCTTCAGCATGTCGTCCAAAGTCTTCCGAGTGAAGCGCATGTTCTTAACAAACTGTTGGTAATGGTTTACCATGCCGAGGAATGATCGAAGTGACAAAAGGTCGGAGACGGCTTTTGAGCGATTGCATGAGTTTTTGCTGGGTCCGGTCGGCGTCCATTCCGATCGATAATTTGACACAAATATTTGGTTTGGTCTCGGAAGAAGGATGATTTTTCCAATTTTACTCGGAATCCGTAAGTTTGGATTCGAGAAAACACTTCTTCCAAATGTCGGACGTGTTGTTCAAAAATAAATTAACACCTATACTAAAAAGGACAAGTACTAAATAAATTTCATTTTATGAAGAAAATACCAAAATTTACAAAAAACAAAAAAAGAGCAATTGGAACATTTAATAAATAGATTTTCAATAGTTAATAAAAAAAACATAAAATTAAAAAGAAGAGGATGGACTAAAAGTAGCAATATTCAAACAATATTATTAAAAAAAATAATTATAATAATATTTCAAATAATACACTTAATGAAAAACTGATAAAAAAAATAGAAAACTAATCAATTCATTCAAACTTCAGTGACCAACTCCATGAATTTATGCTCTAAACAATAAATAAAAAATCAAGAAAATTGTAATTGAAAGTAATATCTTTAATAAAGTTCTCAAACATTAATTTTTGGCTGTAAATTTATAAAGCCGCAAATGCTAATCAACTCGTAAATTCTAAAGAAGTCATAAATAGATTTAAATTATTCTATATTAAAAAAAGATAATTCAACAATCGTAATGCATTATTTTTTGAATGTGAAATTTATTAAATCATAATTTTCTTTTTTTTCTTACCTCAGCGCTCCATTTTCTTTTATTTTCATGTATCCCAAATATTAATTTGATTTTTTTAAAATTCTAAAAAAATTACAAATATATTTAAATATATTAATTTAATTTCTTGAATTTACGAAATAGCTTTGTAATAAAATTATCTAAGCACATAAATTATGATTCACAGTAATAATTGATGATTTATAAAATTTTATTAACAGGTAAATGTTTTATCTTTTATAAATTACTCGTATTTAATTACGCAAGGATTAAAAATTTAAATTCAAATAATTAATAATTATCTTACTTTACGCATAATTTTGGACAAATAATTTTCTCATATGGTAATGAGTCAATTATTTTACAGAAATCTATTTTAATGAATATTTATTATTTCTAAATATAAATAGTTTTTTTCTCATTCATTTAATAATTGGAAAAAAAAAATTTTTCTACAAAGAACCGAAAGGAAAAATATGAATTAAATTTAAATATTTTGCATTTAAATTTAAAAAAATATTTATATCCTTTAATATATTTACCAAAATATTAATTTAATAATTATTATAAATTTTACAATTTAATATAAAAATAAATAATATTTAATAAGAAAAGGCGTCATAACGCTGGAGTTAACAACAAAAATATGCAACAATTATCATATAATTAAAAAATAAAGAATAGATCGTATAAACAAATTTAAATTAAAAAAAAATATGTATTTTGTACTGCGAATGAAAAATTATAAATTGCTTTTTGTGACATATTTATTTATTGTTTTTTAAAACAATTTTAATACGTTAATTTGTTATTTAAGTTCGCATTTTAATTATAAAATTTAGTTTTTTTTTTCGCAGAAATTTACACATAAAACTATTTTAAAAGGAATAAATTCATTTTTTGTTGAAAGACAAACTAAATAAAAAAAGTATTTAAAAATTGAATTATAACATTAAATAAATTTTATAAAAGAAGGACTCACTCAACAATACCATGAAGCTTGAATTCGTAGAAAATCATTCGTTAAAAAATTTTATTGACTATACAAATAAAAAAGAAATTAGGTAAAAATAACTAAAATAAAATTCATTTTATTAAAAAAAACCGAACATAATATGTACTGTGGTGTCGTTTTTCCTCCGAGATTGTCGAACCATATAAAATAAAATCTATATTTCATTTCAAATAATATAAAACACGGAATAAAAAACAACAATAACAAATGCCAAAAAGAATTGGATATGATAAAGTATATGAATTTTAATGATTCAAAATAAGTCTATTAATATTGAACGCTTTTGTAGCATTTTTTTTTTAAATGGGGTGTGCCATCAAAACAGGAAAGTAACAAAAAACCCGACACGAATATTGATTTGATTAAGCAAAATTTGTAGAAGATAAATTATATATAATATATTTCACAAAAAAATAGTTTAAAAAAATAAACCTTTGATAAAAAATTTTATAAATTTTAAATTTTATAAAAATATGAAAAAGACCGCGAATTGGAGAGAAATAAAATTTTTAAAAAATATTATTTTTTTTTATTTTCGGAGCAAAGTAATTAAAATATTAAGCTAAATTGTTTGCTCAATTTATTTAAATATTTTTTTCGTCTTTTATTATTTGTACACTTTCAATTCATTTTATCTTCTTTCGTTTTTGGATTAATTTTCTCGCTTATTTGCATTCTATTTCAAATTGTTAAAATTTTTTGTAAATAATTTTGTTATTTTTTATTATATTAAAATGTGGAGTCTTATCGGATTATGAATCAAGTTTATAATTTTTCAATTATTTATTTTAAGTGAAATATTGACAATATAATATAAGAAATGATTAGCAATAATTTTTTCACATTATTTAAGAATTTTTAAATTTTTTATTTCATTTAATTACATCATAAGAGTTCCATTTTTGAAATGTAATTTTTTTCATTAATTTATTTATTTTTTAATAAATTCTTGATCATTTAATTCTTTTCCGCCATATAATGCTCCTACTTTTTAAATTCCTAATAATAGTATTTAGTTTTATATCATAGATTTGTTTTTTATATTTCGCTTATTTTTTTCAGTTAAAAAGTCTGTTTGTTATTTTAAAAGAGTTTACAAATAAATTAATCACTTGTGTTTAAAAGCAACATTCCTATTGATCATCGTTGGCTGTCTTTTATTAAATTAACTAACAAATAAGAACAATTAAGTTGAAATTTTTTTAATTTAATTTATTCATTTTTATTTTATTTTTTATTTATTAATTTATTTACTTTAAATCTCATGTTAAGTCAGCTGTCGGCTTTATTAAAGTAATAGTAGAATAATTTAATAAGTATCTTTAATTTTCAATTTATTTTATTATAAATAGCAAAGATGAATACTTTTTAATTTTTTTATTCTTTTCAAATTTTATAACTTAGTTTACTTACATCTTTTTACAATTATATCTCATTAATTTATAATTCCTTCATTTAAATAGTATTACCTTTATTTTTTATTTGACAATTATATTATTTTGTTTATTAACTTTTTGATTTTAAAATTGTAATTTAATTAATTAGAGTGTAAAATAAAATGCTAATTCTTTATAAATAAATTGTAGAATAAATATTAAAAAATCGCTATCACTTATGGAAAAGGAATTAACCATAAATCGAGATGTGTTTCAAAGCATTATTTATATACATTTCAATAAAAAATAAAGAGCTTATTCAGAAAATAAAAATTATACATTAATTGATGAGGCACCGATAATTAAACAAAAATTTAACAAAACCAAAATCAAAGAAAGGAAAAAGAATCAAAGGAAAAAGAATCGATGTACTTCCAGCCCATGAAATTGCCTTTACTGGATGAACAATATAAACCACCTTGGTTGAGCACAAGAATTGCAAAAAAACTATTAAAAAAGTTATGTAGAAATTATAAATTTAATTGATGAAAATTAATTATAATTATTTTATCTTATATAATACAAGAATTCAAAACCTTTTTCTGTTATTTATTAAATTTACATTCGACAAAAAAGTAATAAATAAATAATACAACCTTGGCAATTTAAAAATTATTTTTATTTTTTTATTTTCACATAAAAACTTAACTGCTCAGAGGGCACGCGTATCGAGAATGGCTGGCTAATTATAAATACATAAATGTATTAATTGGAATTAAAAAAAACATTTATTTTTAAAAGCTGAACCATTTAATCAATATTCTAATAATAGCTTTATTTAAAATAATAATAAAATGGGTTTAAAAGTGGTCGGAAAGAAAGAATCCTTCACCAAAGGACGCTGATTCTCCAGGAAAAAATGGACAGATGAAAAGATATGAAATTTAAAATAAAAAGACAACATTGAAAAATGAAATTTAAAATAAAATAAAAGAAATAAAATACAGTGCAAAATACAAATATTTAATATACCAAAATATATGACACTAATTGATGACAAGCGAAATCTTCAATAAAAATCAATTGAATAAGCCTAAATTTAATTATTTCAATTTTAAACTCACCAAAGAAGAGACCAAAACCAATTAAACATTAATGAAACAAAAAAAAATAGCCGCAATTTAATGATCATTTTGACATATTTTTTTAGTTGATAGGAGTGAGGCCGGCATCCGAAAGGATGACAATGGGAAATTTTTTTTAAATCTATGAAAAGTTGAAAATGATTAATTTTAATTTCATAAAATTATTGTAAGGAAAAAATTAATTGATAATATGTTTAAAAAATTATTTAGAAATATCAGAATAATTAATGATTTCTTATTTTATTTGAAAAATATTCGTAAAAGAAAGATAAGATAGAAGAATTAATAATCAAAAATATTTGAATTATTTGCAAAATATTCATTATCAATAATACATTTTCCTGGAAATCCGCGAGAAACTTAACATAAATAAATTAAATAGAATAGATTTTGCGGAAATCAAAGAATCATTAAAAATTAAATATAAAACAAAAAATTTTAATTTAACAAAGTGAGCTATAAAGTTAAATCAATAAATTTAACACAAATGAAAATAAAATAAAATTGCAAAATAAATAATTTCTTTTTCTCTTTCAAAGAATTAATAATAAAAAAAATGAAAATCAAATACCATTACATAATTTAAAAAACACCAAATGAATATTTCAAAATAAAATAAATATTTGTTTTTATTTATGATTTAAATTCATTTCTTTCAAATATAAATTATTCTCTATGCTTGTGGATATAAAATGAAATCTTCAAAAAATTCTAATTCTGCCAACAACCAAAATTATTATGTATATTACACAGAGATGGCTGAAAATTTGTTCCGTTTTAGGAGTTTCAATAAAGTCGATATATTCAACATTCATTACTAATTAGAGAAACAAAATTCTAAAAAACATCAATTTTTTAATACAAAGCAAACATACTTTAATCTTCAAAGGTTTATTTAAAATGGTAAAACAATTTTATTTTATAAAACAGGAAAATAATTTTAAATTTTTGATATTTATCATGCAGAATAAATTAAAAATTCAATACAAAAAAATAATATAACCAAAATACTTACATTTCTTCACCTTCATATATCAAAATTTTTTTCAAAAGAATAATTCAAAAACAAGTTAAACACAAAATTTAATATTTAATTTTAATTATATTTTTCAAAAAGTATTATAATGTGAGTCACTCTGCTATTCTTAACCATCAGTTCAAAAGGACAAGAAATTTTAATAATGCACAAAAAATTATATAATGTAAAAATTGTTGAGAAATGCAAATTTTCATAATGCAGTTAAAAAATTAAAACAAATTATTTATATATGACTTAAATTCATTGTAATACAACGAAATCAAAAGATTAGACGCAAGAATTTAAAATATAGTGATAATTAGAACTTCTTACGCTTATATAAAAAATTTAAATATTTTTATCAGAGAAACTGAAAAAAGATCGAATTACTGTTGCCCCGCACGTTTGCTCACCTCCAAAAATTAAAAAAATATATTAATTGAACAAACAAAGATTAAAAGCATTAATTTCCTCAAATCAGTTAATCCCAATAATTGTTATTCAAATACGAATTTTTGACATGAAAATTGTTGAAATAAAATTTAAAATATAAAAAATAATTTAACAAGAGTAAAAGGCATGAAAACATAACAAATTATAGATAGTAAAACTCAATTGCAAAAAAAAATTTTTCATTTAAATGAAAATATTACTAAACTAAATTATTTATCATAAATTTATAAAATGATAGAAATTCATAAAAGTATAAATTCATTAATAAATATTCATTTTGAAGAAAACGATTCAATAAAATATTAAATGCATTCTGTTTTTATATACCAAAAGTATCATTAAACTAAGTGATTAAGAATAATAAGAGATTAAATAATAATTTTTTGTAAATAGTTTCGCCAGTTAAAACTTATTCCAACAGAAAAGAATAAAACAAATGAGATAATAATTCTCAAATTAATTGAAGAAATTATAATTTTCATTTACAAAATAATTGACATTTAGTTAAATGAACCATAATGAAATTAGAAAGCTATAAAACAAAAAATAATAATAAATTTTATTAATTTATCAGAAAAGAAGAAAAAATAATTATTATCAATTGTACAGAATTAAATTAAAATAATATTTATTATATATTATAAATTAAGATTTAAATTGCTACTGGCTACCCGACACGGTGTACGAAACGTTTTCTAGTCCGGAGATCAATTTAAAGTTTAATTTACAATTAATTTATACAAAGGCCAAAATGTGAAAATTAATTTTCTAATTCGAATACAATAAATAAATTCTTAATAAGCGAAAATAAATTAATAAAAAAAATGAAATCAAATACCATTACATAATTTCAGTTGGGATGGCATATAAAAATTTTAATTAATTAATCTGAAAAGGAACATTTTCTTGGTAAGATAAATGATTAAATTAATTCACATAATTTTTCCCTTTTTCATTTTTTATTTGTCCAAAATTCAATAACAAAAATTGCTATTTACCATTACCTTTATATTTGTCTTGTCATCCCTATATCTTTTTAATTTGAGTGGGCGATTGATGTCCATAAAAGTCGTCATTATTTGCAAAGATTTTTTGTATAAAAATTAAAGACCGGACATGAGGGTCGGTCGGTCTGTTTCGGTTAATAACCGAAAAACCTTTAAATAAGATTTTAAAATGGTTATTTTTTGGAAAAAAATACCTCTTAAAGGATGAAATAGGCACTAAATGCCATAAAAATGACCTAAATAGGAAATGCATTTAATAAATTAAATAGCATAGAACTTGCGGAAATCAAACAATCATTAAAAAAGTAAATATAAAACAAAAAATTTTAATTTAACAAAGTGAGCTATAAAGTTAAATCAATAAATTTAACACAAATGAATTTTGCTGAAAATCTGTTAACAAACCACACTCAAACTTTCAAAATTTCCCCCGACGGCGCCTATCGGCACAGCCGGACCCCCTTCACTTTGATGTACTTTGTATAGTAAAATTTTTTTTATTTTTGAAGAATTTAATTATTTTAGTCAAATTGATTCAATTATTTAGCTTTAAAAATTTAAATATAAAATATTAAAGGTTTAATTAATATATGAATTGATAATAAAAAAAAAGCTATTAGAAGGGTTTTAATTTATTTAAAAAAATCACAATTTCATTTTTATCTTTTTAATTTAGTAAATTTTACTTTTCGATCAAACATTCACTCAAATTTTAAAATATTAAAAAAAGATATTAAAAATAAATAATAAAAAAATAATTAATTATTATATAAAAACAAAAACAACATATTATAAATTTTAACCAATAAGCTCTATAGGATAATAATTGTAGAAGAATTGAAAAGCTTATTAAAAATTTTAAAATTAAAAAATAATAATTTACAAGAAAAGAATTCTAAAGTTTACTCTAATAATTTGATACAATAAATGCATTTATTAATTTATAGGCAGTACGATACCCCGATCGATCCAGATTTGAGTGAAACGTACATGCAAATTTATTAGGCAAAATAAATTTGCAAAAAAGTAAAGAATAAAAATAATGCATGATAATAAATAAAGCAATTTTTTTTAAATATACGGCATTATCCCGCAATTCTCATTTAACATGATTAATGATAAAAATAAATAATTAGTAAGTCGATATAATTAACTTAGAAATGAAAAATATTATGTTATATGAAAAATTGGCTTAAAATTAATAATAAACAATATTATTTTAACACCCATTTTAGAAAATAATCTATTCTTTTAAAGACTATTATAAATAATTGATAAAAATAAAAAATTAAATTAAATTATATTTTAATTTTTCTGTGCCGGTGCAAAAAACAAAAGGAAGAAAAAAAATATAAATTGGTACTAAAATTATCCAGAAGTTATTTAAGCTAATATTCAAATTAATAATTAAATCATTCTATTAACAAAAAAAATATGCAAATTTACAAAATACACAATTCAAATGCAAGGACAAAACCAATTAGATTTTTGCTTATTTTTTCCTGACCTATTTTTAAATTTGCACCTGTTTTTGGGGTTTTTAGAACCTAAAAAATAACTAATTGAAACTTTTTAGCAACTATAAATTGCATCCCTAATGATTATAGATGGGCTTGCATTATTATTATAGTTTCGTTCATTTTTGAATTTTTGCAAATTTAAGTAACTTTTCGAAAATTGCTTAACCAAAATTTAACGAAAATTGGCATTTTTTAAAAGTTTTTACGATATACAAGTTGTTTCTTAAAGACATAAAAGAAAATTGAACCCCAGAATTTTTAAAAATTTTTATAAAAATATTTCATAGACATTTCAAATTAAATATTAAAATAAGAATTGGAGTAATAAAATGTTAATATAAATTACAAAATTTTTTATTGAAAAAAGCGCGCCGTTAAAAAGTACTTTAAATACAAAAAAAGGTCATTACATGGCCTTGACTTAATTCCAAGCTAAAAATGTGAATACACTTTTTTTTTATTTTATTAATTAAAATTCCACAAATTTTGAAAAAAGTCCGGAACCGGCGTGCGCCCGGCCAAAATTTTGGACCGGGCCCGTAATTTAAAGTAATAATAATTTTAAAAGAAGATTTAAAAAATAGAAACTTGATGGTGGCTCAACACCGAAACACTGTTCATCCGATAGTCATGAGATTAAAGGAAAAGCACAGAATAAAATAAACCATTTATGACATTACAATTAATGGAAAATAAAAAAATGTTAAAAAATTTATATATTTGCTCAGAAAAAACTTAGTGAATATACTTCAACAACTAGCGGGTGTGTGAACCGTCGGATCTGGGCCTGGGATAAAGCGCTTCGCGCTTCTTGAGCTTCGCTACCTAGGCTTTAAAGCGATTTAAGTGAAGAGATTTTGAATTTTAAAAAAATTAACAGCGATTTTTAGGCCGCTTCGCGGCCTCGAACGGGCGCTTTGCGCCCGTTTCAAATTTCTGTTGTGCTTTTCGGCCGCTTCGCGGCCGTTTTTAAATTTCGTGATTTTTAGGCCGCTTCGCGGCCTTGAACGGGCGCTTCGCGCCCGTTTTTTAATTTTGTTGAGATCAGACGGGCGCTCCGCGCCCGTTATTAAATTTTGTTGTGCTTTTCGGCCGCTTCGCGTAGGTACAACAGTGATTAGAAGAGGTGCAACTGTGATTAGAAGAGGTACAAAAGTGATCAGAAGAGGTACAACAATGGTTAGAAGAGTACAACTGTGATTAGAAGAGGTACAATGGTGAGTAGAAGAGGTACAACTGTGATTAGAAGAGGTACAACAGTGATTAGAAGAGGTGCAACTGTGATTAGAAGAGGTACAAAAGTGATCAGAAGAGGTACAACAATGGTTAGAAGAGTACAACTGTGATTAGAAGAGGTACAATGGTGAGTAGAAGAGGTACAACTGTGATTAGAAGAGGTACAACTGTGATCAGAAGAGGTACAACAATGGTTAGAAGAGTACAAC
This sequence comes from Heterodera schachtii, assembly GCA_023374025.1. Taxonomy (NCBI): domain Eukaryota; kingdom Metazoa; phylum Nematoda; class Chromadorea; order Rhabditida; family Heteroderidae; genus Heterodera; species Heterodera schachtii. The sequence goes on from SIJG01000224.1 coordinate 68,840, forward strand.
TGTGATTAGAAGAGGTACAATGGTGAGTAGAAGAGGTACAACTGTGATTAGAAGAGGTACAACAGTGATTAGAAGAGGTGCAACTGTGATTAGAAGAGGTACAACTGTGATTAGAAGAGGTACAATGGTGAGTAGAAGAGGTACAACTGTGATTAGAAGAGGTACAACAGTGATTAGAAGAGGTGCAACTGTGATTAGAAGAGGTGCAACTGTGATTAGAAGAGGTACAAAAGTGATCAGAAGAGGTACAACAGTGATTAGAAGAGGTACAACAGTGATTAGAAGAGGTGCAACTGTGATTAGAAGAGGTACAAAAGTGATCAGAAGAGGTACAACAGTGATTAGAAGAGGTACAACAGTGATTAGAAGAGGTGCAACTGTGATTAGAAGAGGTACAAAAGTGATCAGAAGAGGTACAACAATGGTTAGAAAAGGTGCAACTGTGATTAGAAGAGGTACAACTGTGATTAGAAGAGGTACAACTGTGATTAGAAGAGGTACAACTGTGATTAGAAGAGGTACAACTGTGATTAGAAGAGGTACAACTGTGATTAGAAGAGGTACAACTGTGATTAGAAGAGGTACAACTGTGATTAGAAGAGGTACAATGGTGATTAGAAGAGGTACAATGGTGATTAGAAGAGGTACAACCACGGTAAGAGGTACAACTGTGATTAGAAGAGGTATCACAGAGATTAGTCGAGGTACAACCACGGGAAAAGAGGTACAACCACGGTAATAGGTACAACAGTTATTAGGAGGTACACAAATTTTGGAATGGTACAACAATGATTAAAATGGTAAATCATGATTTCAAAATTAAATAAATAAGGAAATGGTTTTATAAAAAAATATAATTAAAATTGAATATGTTAATAATTTTTAAAAATTATAAAATAATTTCTTCTTTTATTAATTAAAAAGTAACTTTGCAATGTACAATGATTGATTTTTATTTAAATTGAAATTCATTTTTGACAAATTATAATAAAAAAAACAAATAAATTCTTTAATTAAAAAAATCAATTAATTTAAAAAATAATTAATCAAAAAATTAAATTAAATTTAAAAAATTTTTTAATATTAATTATTAATTAATAAAATAAAAAATAATTAAATTAATTAAAAGCATTGAAAAAGAACCCAAAAAATGCATAGAAAATTAATGTACACCGTCCGGGTTCGAACCTGCCCCCCCCCCCCCTCAGAACATGTCCCAGAATCCCCAATCACACAGGGATTCTGAGGCCTTAACGATGTCAAAATTAAAATCTGATTGCATATTCGTGATCAGCGTCTTAAAATCCCCCTAAAGACATATTTTGCAAGATTTTTGTGAAAAAAATTTTTCCACTCAAAAATCCTGGTCACCCCCCTTTGGTCCCGAATCTCAAAATCACTTTTATTTTTATAGCAATTTGTAAGAAAGTGATAAAAATATGAAATAAAATTTATCTTATAGAGCAAAAAATTGCGGATTTTTGTAGTATTTTACTTTTGCAAAATATCTTTTCAGAAGGCAGTTACAAATTTTTTTCTGAAAAATCGAAAATTTCCAGAAATTCTGGAATAACTTTTTTTCTTTAGAAGATAGAAATCCCAAATAGATCCCATAAAATTCTCCTTATTTTTCTCTATTTTTAAAGCTTTATTATAGTTAATTCGATGAAACCATCACCGAGTTATGAATTTTCAAAATTTAACCCAAAATCCTGAGGGCCAAAAAAATTGAAAAATATTTTCGAATTTTTAAAAAATTCTAAAAATTATGAAACGAAAAACAAAGGTCATATTCGTAATCAGCATCTCAAAAAACCCCAGAAAAATGTTTTTCACCCCCATTTTGGCCCCAAAAAAAAATTTCGAAAATTTCTAGGGGGCCTAGCTCAAAAATTTTTGAAATTTTTCCAACATATGGCACACCATTCGATAGAGCTTTAAAAGCTCTACAATTTTGGTCTTAGGCATTTTTTGGCTAAAACCTACCCCTGACGAGTTATGGGCACGGGACTCAAATGTCCCGCTTAGGCCAAAAAATTTTTCTATTTCCGGGAAAAAATCGAAATTTTTCCGAAAAAAATACCAGTCGATAGAGCTCGAAAAACTATGTTTTGGAAGTCGTCTCCGTTTTCCCGAGAAAAATCGTTAAAAAATCCTAAAATTCAAAAACACAAAAACCGACTTTTAGGCCTAACTCGAAAAATTTTGAAAATTTTCGAAATTTTAAAATCTGGAAAAATCGGGCTTTCAAAACTCTACAATAAGTCTGCTGGTCACCTCCCGCTCAGATCAAAGCTTAATGAGTTATTCGACGGGGACTGAACTGGACAAAGTTGGTACTGAAAAAGTTCACGAACCTACAGCCTTCCCTATTAGAGATAAAAGCCTGGAATTTTTTTTGATTTTTAGAAAACACTTCAACTTAGGTCCCTACCAGCGGAAACTTTTTGATTAGAGTTTCCGAAAAAAAGTTATGGGCCCTCAACTGCAAGCAAAATTACGTTTTTAATCCCTGGGACTCAGTTGGCCATCGGACCGGAAAATCCGTATTTTTCCCGGATGCCCCGTCCCAAGATACATACCAATGCCAAATTTCAGCTTCGTACCTATTCCCGTTAAGCTCAAATTAGTTTTTGAAGCGAAACCCCTTACCGATATAACGTATATATAACTAGCGGGTGCGTGAACCGTCGGATCTGCTGATTTAAAGCGCTTCGCGCTTTGGGAGCTTCGCTACCTAGATAAGCTATCAGGTTGTGAGAGATTTCTGTGATTAGACGAAGTACAACCACGGTTTTTTCAGGGATTTTTAGGCCGCTTCGCGGCCTCAAACGGGCGCTTCGCGCCCGTTTTTAAAATTTTGTTGTCATCTGACGGGCGCTTCTCGCCCGTTTTTAAAATTTAGTTGCGTCTTTTCGGCCGCTTCGCGGTCTCAGACGGGCGCTTCGCGCCCGTTTTTAAAATTTAGTTGGGCCTTTTCGGCCGCTTCGCGGCCTCAGACGGGCGCTTCGCGCCCGTCTTTTTTTTGGGTCGGGACAGGTTGGGTCGGAATTATTGGGTCAAAAATACATTGTATAAGAATAACTACGGGCGCTTCGCGCCCGTCTCTTAGTTGGGTCGGGATAGATTGGGTCGGGAATATATTTAAATTGTATAAGAATTACTACGGGCGCTTCGCGCCCGTCTCTTATTTGGGTCGGGATTATTAAGTCAAAAATACATTGTATAAGAATTACTACGGGCGCTTCGCGCCCGTCTCTTATTTGGGTCGGGACAGGTTGGGTCGGAACCTTTATTGGGTCGGGTCTTCGCGCCCGTCTTCTATTTGGGTCGGGATAGATTGGGTCGTGAATATATTGTATAGGAATTCCTACGGGTGTTTCGCGCCCTTCTCTTATTTGGGTCGGGATAGATTGGGTCGGGAATATATTGTATAGGAATTCCTACGGGTGCTTCGCGCCCTTCTCTTATTTGGGTCGGGACAGGTTGGGTCGGGAATCGGAATATATTGGGTCGAGAAGGATCACGGGCGCTTCGCGCCCGTCTCTTTTTTGGGTCGGGACAGGTTGGGTCGGGATTATTGGGTCAAAAATACATTGTATAAGAATAACTACGGGCGCTTCGCGCCCGTCTCTTATTTGGGTCGGGATAGATTGGGTCGGGAATATATTGTATAGGAATTCCTACGGGTGCTTCGCGCCCTTCTCTTATTTGGGTCGGGACAGGTTGGGTCGGAACCTTTATTGGGTCGGGTCTTCGCGCCCGTCTTCTATTTGGGTCGGGATAGATTGGGTCGGGAATATATTGTATAGGAATTCCTACGGGTGCTTCGCGCCCTTCTCTTATTTGGGTCGGGATAGATTGGGTCGGGAATATATTGTATAGGAATTCCTACGGGTGCTTCGCGCCCTTCTCTTAATTGGGTCGGAACCTCTATTGGGTCGGGTCTTCGCGCCCGTTTTCTATTTGGGTCGGGATTATTGGGTCATAAATATATTGTATAGGAATTCCTACGGGTGCTTTGCGCCCGTCTCTTATTTGGGTCGGGACAGGTTGGGTCGGGATCATTGGGTACTAAATATATTGTATAAAATTCCTACGGGCGCTTCGCGCCCGTCTCTTATTTGGGTCGGGACAGGTTGGGTCGGGATTATTGGGTAGTAAATATATTGTATAAAATTCCTACGGGCGCTTCGCGCCCGTCTCTTTATTTGGGTCGGGATAGGTTGGGTCGGGAATATTTGTATAGGAATGACCACGGTTGCTTCTCGCCCGTCTTCTATTTGGGTCGGGATAGATTGGGTCGGGAATATATTGGGTCGGGTCTTCGCGCTCGTCTTCTATTTGGGTCGTAATAGATTGGGGAGTGAATAATTGTATAGCGAATGACTACGGGCACTTCGCGCCCGTCTTCTATTTGGGTCGGGACAGGTTGGGTCGGGAATATATTGGGTCGGAAACCTCTATTGGGTCGGACCCGGCTGTTCAGAATCCCATCCACGCAGGGATTCTGAGGCAGTAACGAAGTCCAAAGTGAAACCTGATTCCAGATTCGTGATCAGCACCCTAAAACGCCCCTAAAGACATGTTTTTGGAAAATTTTTGGTGAAAAAATTTCTCCACTCAAAAACCATGTGCACCCCCCTTTGGTCCCGAATCACCAAATCACTTTTATTTTTATAACTTTTTTCAAACAGGAGTTAAACATATGAAATAAAATTTATTTAATAGAGCAAAAAATTGCGGATTTTTCTATTATTTTAGTTTTTGAAAACTCCCTTTCAGAACCGAGTTCTGAATTTTTTTCTGAAAAATTGAATTTTTCCTGAAATTCTGGAATAACTTTTTTCTTTTTGATGTTATAAATATAAAATAAATACCATAAAATTCTCCTTATTTTTCTCTATTTTTATTGCTTTATTCCACTAAAATTGACCAACTCAACCATAAGTTATGAATTTTCAAAAATTCGCCCAAAATCCTGAGGACCAAAAAATTGAAGAATTTTCAAAAATTTTTAAAAAATTCCAAAAAATCTGAAACGCAAAACAAACATCATATTCGTGCTCAGCACCTCATTTTACCCCAGGAAAATATTTTTCACAAAATTTTTCAACCCAAAAAAAATTTTTGAAAATTTCTAGGGGGCCTAGCTCGAAAATTTTTGAAAATTTCCGACAAGATAGCACACCATTCGATAGAGCTTAAAAAGCTCTACAATTTTGCTCTAAGGAAATTTTTTGCTAAAATCAAACCCTGACGAGTTATGGGCCCGGTACTCAAATGTCCCGCTTAGGCCAAAAAATTTTTCTATTTCCGGAAAAAAACCGAAATTTTTCCGAAAAAAATACCAGTCGATAGAGCTCGAAAAACTGCTTCCCAAAAGTGCTCTCCGTTTTCCCCGGAAAAATCTGTAAAAAATCATAAAATTCAAAAACCAAAAAACCTCCGAGGGGGCCTAGCTCGAGAAATTTTGAAAATTTTCGAAATTTTAAAATTTGGAAAAATCGAGCTCATTGAGCTCTACAATAAGTTCGCTAGCCACCCCACGCTCAGTTCAAACGCTAATGAGTTATTCGCCTAGTACTGAACTGGACAAAGTTGGTACTGAATTTTTGTCGAAGCACACAGGCCAGGGGGTTAGAGATAGAGGCCTGAAATTTTTTTTATTTTTTAGCCAACACTTCAACTTAGGGCCCTCACAGCGAGTATTTTTTGATCCAGGTTTTAAAAAAAAAGTTACGAGCCCTCAAACACACGAAAAAGTAAGAAAATCACCCCTGGGACTCAGTTGGGCGTCGAGAATTTTTTTCTATAGTTTTCCCAGATGCCCCGTCTCGAGTTACCCCTTGGTGCAAAATTTCAGCCCCGTGCGCTTAGCCGTTCCCGAGAAATCGGTTTTAAGGATGAGTTGCCTTGTCAATATAACGTATATATAAATTTTATAAAATAAATACATAAGCTAACATTGGAATGAATTAAAATAATACATGCTAGTTAAAAAAACCGAAAGCAAGTCCAGTTAATTTATTAAAAGTTTTTTGGTAACTAATTATGCTCAAAAATAATAACTTAATGTATGCATCTAAAAAAGGATATACTTTTAAAATAAATAAAGATGGCTTTGAAAACATTTTTTGATATGAATGTTTTTTGTGTTAATTAATTGTGAATATAAATGATAAATTTAGTTCTTTTTAAATTAAAAAAGCTTAAATATGCGATAAATATTAAATAAAATGAAAGAATTAATTGAGAGAAATATAAATAATAAAATAATAATATATTAAAAATTAAATTATTATTGATCCTTATTATAAATATTTTCTAATTTAATATTATATTATATTATATTTATATAAGAAAACAAAACCTAAACAAATAAATAGCACATTTAACATAATAGACTTGCCTAAATAAATTTAATAAAAATTAATAAAACATCTTTTAAATAAAAAGATTTAAGAAAGATAAAAGAAATCTTTTACAAAAATTTAAATCATAATGTTTATTTTAAAATACAGAAATTTTATAACAATTATTAAAAACATTTTTATGTCAATCCCTATTTTTCAAATTGCCGGATCCGGAACCGGATTCCGGATTAGTAAAAATTTAAATTTTCACATTTTAATTTGGGAAAAAATCCACAAAACTTCATCTATTATATGTAGAAATTCGATGCACCAGAAAATGTCGCAGTCGAAAAGACAATGTCGCCGAAAAAATAGAATGTTTCAAATTTTCAAGAAAAATTTTAAAAAATTTATTTTAAAGTTTTTTTGAAAACATAGGTTTTTTTTGAAAACAAAATTTGTTGAATTTCCACCAAAAAAGCAAAACAAAAATATGTCTTTTTTAAATTTTCATGAAATTTTTTTCATTAATTTTTGTTTTAACTTTAGAACTTGAGCATTTAAACTGGCCTTGCAAATTAAAATTTAATTTTCTTTTTTAAATTTTCATGAAATTTTTTTCATTAATTTTTGTTTTAACTTTAGAACTTGAGCATTTAAACTGGCCTTGCAAATTAAAATTTAATTTATGTTTAATTTTTTAAAATTAATTTTAGCGATTATGAATTTGGTTATTTTTGTTCATTTCTTTTGTTTCTTTTTTTCGAGTTTGATTATTTTAAAATAGGGCTCGGAAGCAACTTTTAAAAACTTTTGGTTTTTTGCTTATTGTTTTGAGAAAGGAGCTAAAAAACGCATTACTGCGTTAAAATTTTTCATTTGAACATCATTTTTCGTCATTTAAAATAGTGAAAAGTCGCGTTTTGTCACTATCTTTTCACTATTTCAACATTTTTTGAAAAATTCCTAAACAAAAATGTAATAAAACAAAAATACAATTGAGCAAAAAAAATTGTTAAAATCTAAGAATCGCATCCCTAATGATGATAATTACGATAATATAATATAAAACAGCTAGGTCACATAAATTGTTAAACCTTAATCATGGGACAAATATTAATATTTTTTGATATAAATATTAATCGCTGAAATACAAATTTATTTGGATTTGTAAGGAGCATTTCTGACCTTTTTTGGTGATCAAGAAGAAGAAAGGACTCGCTCATTAATCACAAATTCTTATTTTTATGATAATGCTTCATCTTTTAATATAAAATAAGTAATAAAGAAAATTCAAACATAAATTAATATATATAATTCACAAGAATTAATAAATAAAAGCCCAGTCATTCACCGAAGACCTATCGAGAATGCACACCGATGAGATGATCGCGAAGGCGAAACGAGAAATTATTTACAATTTACTAATAATAATAAATTTAAATAAAAACAAACCGATCAAATAAAATTTTATTCAACTACGAAAAATATTTTAATATATTCAATTTAAGAGGAATTTTCAACTTTTATATCATATCATAAATGAAAAATTAAAAACAATTGTATAGTGGCATAATGCAACATGAACATTTTAACTTATTAATCCATATCGCAACAACATCGTGTGAAACGGAGAACACTTCGGCTATTTAATTTAGAGAAAATTATTTTATTTTTTGAAAATTATAAGAATCTTACTATCAAAGAGACTTACATATTTTGAATAACTATTTTCCACCAAAGAAAATTTCTTATTAAACTTGATTTAAAATATATAAAATCTAAAATATAATAATTTGTTATTCAAATACGAAACAAATTAAAATTATATTATTCTAAACCATTTAATTTCTTAAACTTAAACTAAAAATTTAAAATAGCAATAATTTGATTTTTAATTCTTGACAATAAATTAATAATTTTGCCAATAATATTTGAAATGAAATGCATAAAATAAAAGCGGAAACCATTTAGTTTACCAATTGTTCCCAATGAGAAAAAAACTTATTGTAAGAAAAAAAATTAAAAAATAAATTAAGCTTATTTATTTTTTCCATATAAACCTTTGAAGAGATTTATTAATTTAAATAATAATAAAAACATTTTAATTCGATTCAAAACGATAGAAAAATTAAATATTTAAATAAATAAAGAAATAATTAATTGATTGGTTAAAAAGACATTAAAAAGAAAAAAATGATATACATCAAAAAATTAAATAAAAGTCAAAATTTTCGAGAAGATTCTTTCTTTATTTAAATTTTAAAAATTAAATCTGGAGCTCAAGCTGCGCAAAAAGCAAACTATTTATCAAGATGAATAAAACTAATAAACCAATCACAAATTTAAAATTGTTTGAAAAAAAATAAAATTAAAAAAGACGTAACAAAATAATAAACAATTGAATTATGACCAATTAAAAAAGAAAACTCACTTATTAATATTTATTTGAATTTAATTTATAATTAAAAATAAACTATCAGTTATTTTCTCTTTGTTTAATTTTTTGTGGGCCTTCAAATCAGGGCTGCACGCAACTGGATTTGCAGTTACGGAAACCCGTAATCCGTAATTACGGCGATTTTCTCAATTACGGAAATCCGTAATCCGTAATTACGGGGGTCCAAAACCCAGTAATTTCCCGTAATCCGAAATTCGTATCCGTAATTTTCAAAAAAAATTTTCTTTTCTCTAAAACAAAAATCATTCAATTGAGAAACCGGTTAAAAGCAAATTGTGATGAAGAAACAAAAGCTTTGCAAGATTTTCTGGTAATAAACTCTTTCTCAAGTCACTACATAGGAAGGGGCGGAGTTTACATATCAATGAATAATATATGAAAATAATTAATGGTAAAATCTTTAAAAATAATAAAAGATAACATTTGAGCAACCATAATCATCTCAGAAGAGAGAAAGCGAGAAATAATTTATTATATTGCTAAATTGCCTTTATAATTGATGAATGTTTGATTATTACATTATTTGCGGGAGAAAAGAAAGGATTGAGGGTGAAATTAATAATTAATGATAAATTAACAATTAACAATTTGTAAATTTATTTTGGTATTATTTTGTCATAGCAAATTTTAATATTGTTGGAATTGTTATCTACCTATATAATTTATACCAGATTAATTATAAATAAAAATCTAAAATAATCTTGATTTAAAATATCTAAAATATAATAATTTGTTATTCAAATATCTAAAATTTAAATAGCAATAAATTCATTTTTTAATTATTGACAATAAATTAATAATTTTGCCTACAATATTTGTTATAAACTCAAAAAATAAATTTTAGCATATCATTTACTTAATTAATAACAATTGAATCGAAATAAGAACAAATCGATCACAGAAAAGAGCTCGTGAATGAAAGAGCAAAAAGAGATAAAAAAAACTAAATAAACCGATTTTAAAATTAATTAAATAAAAGAAAAAATAAAAAATAAATTATAGTATTTCATATTTTTAAAATAGAAATTTAGCAAATATAATTTATTTAACATTTGCTTTAAAAACAATTATTACTATAAAGGATTAAAAATAATTGCTTAAAGTCAAAATTAAGGATGCGATAATAAATTTAAAAAAATCATATAAAAAAGAAAAATAAACAAAACAATAGTAACCAATTCAAAAACTAAATAATTTACTCATCAGTAATGTCAATTTTTGTAGCAGGGATCAAAGATCAGAAATGTTAGGAAAAGTTTAAAAGCATAAAGAGTATGAGACATGGGAAGAGAATATTTTACTCAAAATTTTTGTAATTTTTTGAAATATTTATATCTTATATTACGAAAAAAACTTTTGACCGGAACTTGCATATCATTTGGGATCGGACTAAACTAAAATTAAAATTTATTATTTAAAATTAAATAAAAAGCATTGCGCAATTTATTTATTTTTTCTTTTTTTTTCTTTTGCAAAATTTACCTTTCTTCCAATTTCAAAGTAATATTTTTTATTTAGCCTCCCCCCCCCCCCGATTCGCGGACATTTGCGGCGCCGAAATTTTGTGGCGCCCCCATAATTAAAATGAAAATATATAGAAATAATGTTGATAGTTTTTGGTTGGTAAATCAAAAATTTTAAAATTAAAAAGTCAATTTTAATTATTACAAGCAGGAAAATGTCACATAATTTATAAAAAAAAAACATTCTTTAATTTTTTTAGTTTAATCCAACGCTAAAAACAATGCATTGAATGTCATAAAATGAAACCAATAAAACTAATCTAAAAGTTTTTTCAAATTAATCGAGAATAAAAACAGTTTAACACATTTAAAAAAATATAAAAGATAAATGAAAATTAATTATATGAAATTTTAGCTGAGAAAAGGTAACTGTAAAAAAATCTCACATAAAAAAATTAAAATACATTATCTTTAATAAAAAGGCAATATTTTAAACCAAAACAATTTTAATAGAAAATAAGTAAAAATATTAATTTTTTTTTCATTTTTAAATTGATTTATTTTAAAAACTTAACTCAAATTTATAAATGATTTTGAAAAAGATCAAGCGTTAATGAATAATCGTAAATTTATTAAGCAATTTCTCTTAAAAATTAAATAAATTTATTTTTCTTTGTAATTATTTTCATAAATAAAAAGGCTTAAACCTTTGGGCGAGAAGCAAAAGATACAAAATGAACTTTGTGCTATTAATGAATCAGTTGAAAATTTGACTATAATTTGAATTTTTGAAGATTTGGTTTTATGTATTAATCAACCAAATGTTAATCCACAAGCATAATGTAGTTTTTTTTTTTAATTTTTAAATTATTTTTAATTCTTTATAATTTTATCAGTGATTAAGAAAAAAAATTAAATTTATTTATTTCGAACATTTCTTTTAAAATTTATGAGTTTATATGCGAAAATCTAAAGATTCATGCTGCACAGCTGTTCAAAGTTGAGGATAACTTCGAAAAAAAAGTTTTTAATGATTGGATCTGGAAAATGTAAAGCACATTTGAAAAAAACGAATTTTCTATATAAGAAAGTGATGCCAGAGTATTTGCTAAAAAAAACTTGATGTAGATATCTATATGCTATAATGTATTTATTTAAATAAATTATAACTTTTTTTTTACGTTTTAATAAAGAAGATACAATTAATTTATAATTTTATTAAAAGATAATAGGTAAGCGTTTATTTATTGATAATTTATGCATCAATAGATCCTATAGGTAATATACGAAGTGTTTGGTTAATTCAATTGGAAATAACAATTTCAAGCTCCAAAAGTCTATAAATTAATTAATTTACCCATAACTTTGAGACATTTTTTCATTAAATATTTTTGATTAATAAATAGGTTCGTGTAATAATTTTTGTAGTTTAAAATAATGTTAAATTTGTCACGTCACTCTTTTTTCTTATTTTTCAAATTTTTTACTTTTTCAATTAGGTACAATTAATTATTTTTTTTTTTTTTTCTAATATCTTTTCGTTTTTAAATCTTGCTTTGATCCTTTTGTTTTTTATTTAATTCATCAGGTAGTCTTTAGCTAATTTAATAAATTTTTATAATTTGAAAATCATTTTTTTATGAAAAACGAGTGAAAAAATAAAGTGATTAAACACTGCTGAATAAAATTTTTTTATCAATACTAATATATTTCTCTTAATTGTCTATTCTAAATATCACATTAAAATATCTGAGAAATTTGTATTTATTGTTTTACTGCTTATCATAATTTTCTACAATTTTGTTTATAGGCAAAATTTCTCTCATTTGCTTTGACAAGAAACATTAAATAATTTTTTTTTTTTTTAATTATTACTATTTTAAATATTCATTTCTCGTTGTATAAATTTTACCATTGAACAGATTTTAGTAATTTAAATTGATGCCATTAATAAACAAACTTCTGTGAAGCCATTAATTCTTACTTTATTAATAAATTTATATATTCAGTTTTTTATTGAAAGTTTTTAAAAAATTTCAGATATTCCTTTTTATTAAATTTATTTTCTAAAAATTTATTTTTGTATTTATATTTAATTATATAATTGCTTTTTCACTATAAATTTAATAATTTATTAAAAGGTTTATTAATTTTACCAAATAATGATATTTAAAATTTTGTCTAAAATATTTTAAGTATAATGATTATTCTATTCTTTTTTCTTAATGAAATGATAATATAATTTCTTGTTTTGGAGCCATTCTATTGCCGCTTTGCATTCTAGGCTCTAATTTAATAAAAAAATATAATTAATTTTATGTGAAAGTAGGTACACAGTTGTTTTTCAATTATTCTCGGTTGGAATTGTTAATTTTCCATTGTTTAATGAATATCATCTACAGATCTCAATGACCAAATTTTTCAATAAAAATAAATGAACTAATTTATATTTAAAAGCATCAAACTCCATTTTGTATGGCGAAATATTTGAAAAATTTTATTATAAATATTTTATATTTTTAAAAAAATTTCCGGTTTGTGGCTTCCGATTTCCGACGTTTTTGGGGTCGGAATTCCGATTTCCGTCTTTTGAAAAATGTCATTCATCGGAATAATGATTTATAAATAAATAGGTTACAGAAGAAATACTAAATTTAAAAAATAAATTTTCTTTTAATGAAATTTCATGAAAGTTTTTTCGCCAAAAAAATTTAATTAAAGAAAATCTGTCTTTTCGAATTGCTTACAAAATTTAATAGAAAATGAAAAGATGTTTTATTTTATTTCCAACTAGCAAATATTTTTATTTATTCAATACTTTTATAATTGTTTGAAATTAAATTTATTTAACTTAATTTTATAATATTTTTTCAATTTTCATTCAGTATAATTTCAATGTTTTTAGTAAATTTTACCTTCATTTTTAAAATTCAATTTTTAAATTAATTGTTTTTTTAAAGCTACGAGTTTATTCAACATTTGCGATTTAAATTTGAAATATTTTATGATAAAGTTTTTATAATTCTGGGTTCAATTTTTCTTTTATATATTTAAATAAATTTTCTAATTAATAGCTCATTTTAAGAAGTCAGCTATTTTTTTTTCATTTTTATGCTAATGACAATATTTTTAATGTTTTTTTTCTTAAATTCGTATTTTATTTTTTCATTTTCTCCGTACATTTAATAGATTTGTATTAAAATATATAAAAATAATAAAATGTTTGCCTTATTATTATTGACAATGTTTTTTAATATTTAATGTGCTTTCTATTTGCAGTTAATTTTTCTAATAAAATTTTGGTAAAATCTTTGTTTTGCCATTACTTTTGTTATTTTTAAAGAAAGCATTAGTAAAATTTAAAAACTCAATATGATTTTATTTTGAATATTTTAACCAAAAGATTTATATGATTAACATTTTTTAAATTTTATTTTCAGTATTATGAAGTGTTCTTTTGTTATTTTTTCGGGAATTTTTTAAATTTATTACATTTAAGCAAATAAGGTGATGGTGATTATCTTTATTTACCAATTTAAAATAATCAATATTGAGGCTGCAACCTGCATACTCATCTTTTATTTAAAATTTTATTTTTGCTAATCAAAAGGTTATAAAACATATAAATTTTCTATGCGCAAAATACGCTACAAAATATGTTTTCTGGCAAATTTCTAATTAAATTTATAAATTTAATGATTATTAAATATTCATTAAAATAGAACAAATTCAAAAAATATTTAATTTGGATTATTTTTATCAATTTCATTAGTAGTATAAGACGTATTAATCCGGTGTAAAATCCCCCCCCCCACTTCCCTTACCAAATCCCCCCCCCCTCGTCCCCCTCCCCTCCCCCTTACGCATCCGTTATTTCAGCTTTTTCATATTCAATTTCAAATTCCCCCACGCCCCACTTTTCATCCTTTCTTCTAGGCAGTTGAAAACGGCGTTAGTTGCTGCCCCCACCCCCAAATTCCGCGCAGTAATTGACAGCCCCCCCCCCTTCCCCACATCACTCCGCTCGCTCGCTCGCTCCTCTTCTTGCCCCTTTTGGTCGCCCCCCCCCCCTAATTGCGCACAAATCGATCCACTAGCGTCGGAGGGTGTCCTTCGCAACCGCTTCAAGTTGTGTTGCTCTTCCCTTCTCATTTTGATCGTCAATGCTGAGCAGTCCTCCTTAATCACTTACAACCTCCCCCCCCCCCCCCCCGTTGAATATCCTATGAAGCCACAAGATTTTCTCCTTTTGTAATTTTGTAG
>SIJG01000225.1:0-35034 GCA_023374025.1 Heterodera schachtii
AAAATTTAAATTAAAAAATTTGCCAAAAAACCTATTATTTTTTTACCGTATTTTAAGCATAGAAAAATTTATATGTTTATAAGGTTTTGATAAAAAAATAAAATTTATATATAAAGATTGAAAGTAATTCATTAAAATCATATATTATATTAAGCTTTAAAAATGTACTCACGTAAAAAAACATTTATGAAATAGAAAAGGCTTCAACGCCAACTGAACATTAACTAGCTTTATTGAACATGAAAATAGAATAAAAAAGAGTTATATTTTAATTAACAATTAATATTAAACATAAAATTAGAAAAAGAAGAAGAATAAAATGAAAACATAAATAAAATAATATTTCAGTGTTTATTTTTTATATAATATTTTTTTAGAAATTTAAAACCTTAATTTTAATTAAATAATATTCCAAAGGAGGGAAAAGATGGATTTAAAATTAATAATAATAACTATCACATAAGGCTGGGGAGTGGGTGTCAAAGAAAATTTTTTTGAACGCGTCTCAATATCGAATTTGACCACCCTTTCTAAAAATATCAATTTTTGCGAATTTTAGATAATTTATTGAAAAAATAATGTTTTTCTAGGCCGGCGGCGCCGAGGAGGGAGGAGGGGGGGGGGGGGGGGGGTCAACCCTCAAATGAGTGTAGTATAATTGTATTATTAGAAAATAATTTTAAATAAATATTTTACTAAAAATAATTTATAATTTTTCACTCGCAGTACAAAATATATATTTTTATTTAAATTTGTTTATGTGATCTATTCTTTATGTTTTAATGTGTATGGTCATTGTTGCATATTTTTTTTGTTATCGCCACTGTTATGACGCTTTTTCTTATTATATTTATTTGTTTTCAAATGTTTGCATAACTAACATCAAATTTTTATCTTTTAAATCTCTTGGCATGTTCCCAGTTTTTTTGATAGCGTATTAGAGGCAAAAATAAGATTATGTTTTATTTGATAATTTTTTGATCGCATTTTATTATATTTAAATCAAATAATTCTATTTTTTCAAGAGTTAAGTACCTCATTATTTTTTTAACTTTAAACTTTTTTCATTAAATTTTATTAAAATAATAGTTATGTAATTATTAATTCTATTTTTTGTAATTTTGAGCTTTTTCGAATAATGTTTTTATTTTCTTAATTTATCAATATTTTATTAATAATTTTTAAGTAATTAATGGTTAAAAATAAGTGCTTTTAGTCTTCGGTTAAATCCGCAAGTTTTGAAATTTTCAAAAAAAGATCATAAAAAATTTTATATTAAAATTATTTCTTATTCCAAACATTATAAATATTTAAAAATCACTTAAATAACCATTTCTGCAGTAACCAATACAACACACTCCCTCCATAAAAACCCACTAGGCGAAAAGTATAGCGACTAGGTTTTTGATTAAGTTTTACGTGTTTTTCTACCTTGAAATCTTAATAAAAAAATTTAATGTCTTTTCGGGATTTTCATTCCCATGTATGTTTGTGGACACATCAATTGAACCAGAATAAAGCTTAAATGTCTCAGTTTTCAAAATAAACATATAATTGAATAATATTT
Source organism: Heterodera schachtii (assembly GCA_023374025.1). Lineage (NCBI taxonomy): Eukaryota > Metazoa > Nematoda > Chromadorea > Rhabditida > Heteroderidae > Heterodera > Heterodera schachtii. Next base: position 1,568 of record SIJG01000225.1, read on the forward strand.
ATATGTTTTTTTTTAGTAAAATTCACATTATTATAATGATTAATTAGCTCAGAAATTTTCTGCAAATTTTTTAATTATATACGAAATTTCTAAAATTTATGTAACCACTTTCTTTTTGTTTATTTATGATTATCTTTTTCATTGATCTTTATATTCAAAATTCTTGTTTTATTTACAATTTGCCTGTTATTTAGAATGACATCGAATGGTTTTAGATGCAATTTAAAATAATAAGTAAGGTTTAAACTTTGCTAAAATAATGTATTTCCTAAAAATATAATTTTACATTTATTTTTTTTATTATATTAATAAGTAATAAATTTATATCAAAATGTCATTTTTAAGTCATTTTAATATTCTAACAACAAAATAATGAATTAAGAATTTTAATAATTCATTTTTGATGACTTATTAATTTTATTTTTTTCATTCAATTATGATAATATTTTTTCATACAATTATTAATATTATAAAATTGGCAACGAAGATAAACGCAGATTTAAACTTTTTAAACAAATAAAAAAAAATAATAAAGTTTTCTCATCAATGTAACTAAGCTAAAAAAAATGTTAATAATTATTTAACTGCGAAATTTAATAAATAAATGAAAATTTAAATAAGAAAATCGTTTATAAAGGGAACAGGAAAAAATAATAGCTAACATAAAATAAAAATTATTACTATAATAAAAAATATATAATGAAAGTTTAATGATTTATATGATTAATTAGATTAACTGACTATAAACATAATTTCGAGTTTTTTATTTTAAAAAGATGAAACTATAAAATAATTAATAAATAATTAATAATATTTAAGTCTGTAATCTTTTTTTTAATATAACAATTAATGTTCTGCTTTCTTTTGCTTATTTATTTATATATATATATATAAAATTTACACTTGAGACCAAATATTTTCTCCTTTATTTAACAATATATTTATAACAATTGTAATTATTATAAATAATATTAATTATTTTTGTTAAAAAATTTATCTATACGCTTTTTTATTCAGTTTTACGAAACATAAGCCTCTTTTTTTCATTTTTATTTATCATTTCAGATTATTTTACTATGCATTTTTTGGATTAAGTTCCTTTTTATCTTTAATATTTTTATTTCAAGAATTCTGAATAAAATAAATTCAAATATTTAGTTATTTCCTCAACTAATTACTCCTTTTAAAGCAAAATTGTTTGATTTTAAATATAAGATTTAATTTAAAAAAAACAAAATTTATGCTTATTTATTTTAATTAATAAAAATAAATTATGATTATTAATTCTCTCATTTTTCTAATTTTACTCATTTTTGGTTTTTTTCTTCTTAATAATTGACATTTTATTTTTGCAATTTCCGGGAACTTGGTTTTTATCGCGCTATTATCTGCAAATTTATTATGTATATTGTACAAAAAATGTTTAGTATTACTATTTTATTGTATTATTTATTATATTACTTTATTCAGTGCTAAATTGAATTTATTCTTTTTGTATATAAATTTTGATTTTAATTTGTTATTTTTTTAATTAAATTACCATATTATCATTTGATGGTCATATAATTTTTGTAAAGATAAGAAATTATTAATATTTTTATTGCAATAATATTTGTACTGATTTTTGAAAATATGAATAATTAAATAGGCTTTAATTAATTAATTGGAACAATTATATTTTTATTTTTTTATATATTTAAAAATTTAAAAATAATTTATATTATTAATAAATAAATAATAAAAGACAAAAATATTAGCAGACAAATAAAAATTTAAGACAATTAATTAAAAAAGAATTTGATAGCAGTAAAATTAAAAATATTTTCAATAATTTGACCAATTTAACCGTTTCAAAATCACCATAATTTGTGAATATTAAAATTATTAAGAATTAGTAAATTAAAAAAGATTTAGCAGGAAACTGCTGAGGAAAGGCAATCATAGACAAGAATTAAATTATCTGGTGAATTTAAAATTTATATGAACAAAATATTTGGTATTAACTTTATTTGAAAAAATTTTTCAATGGAAAGACTTATTGAAGTTTGAATACTATTTAAATGCATTAAACTAGCTTTCATTTTTTTATGATAATAAAAATAGGACTCATTTAATTCCTTATTAAGTTTTTGAAGAAATAAGCATTAGTTAACTCAAAGATTTCTCTATTATTCTGTTGAATTAAAAAATCTAATGAGTTTTAAAAAAGTAAAGAACAAAATTATTGAGTCTAAATTTTTTCAAAATTTTTTAATTACACTTTTTGTAAAATTTTGCTAGATTTTTTAATTACATACGATTGAAGAGAATACATAGAGCTGTCGCTTATCAAGTTTAATTAATTTGACTAAGCTTACGCTTGGTTTGATTATTATTTAGCAAATAAAATTATAATAATAATTAAATTTAATTATTATCATTGATTATGGATTTTCGAAGTTACTTACATTTGAGAAACTTTCAATTTATTGTGTATTTGAAGCATGTTAAAAAAAATGATTGAAAAAATTTGCCACTTCAATTTGATTTGCTCAAAAAGGTAAAATCTTAATTAATTAAGTGGCTTTTTTTGGTTCAACTCTTCCAATTCTATGAAATTCTTTAATTCATTTAAACTTTTTTCCATATTTTTGTTATATAGTGATGAAATAAAACTTTAGGTATTGTTAATATCAAAACTCTAATAAATTGCTGAATAATTTTTTATTACCGTGTAAGAAATAATTTATAAATATTTTAAATCTTTTTTTGCAGGTTATGTATATTTAAATTATAAAAAATAAATGTTTTTTAATAAATCATTTTTCATTAAATTTTAATTTATAACTTTAGAATTTTACGAATTCATTAGCAATTATTTTCTCAGCTTAACAACATAAAAAATGTATAAACAATATTGTTTAATTCATTGTAGAACAATTATTTTGATTTTATTTCTATTCTTAAAGTTTTTATTTTGTGAATTTATTCATTATTAAAACTTTTTAATAAATCAACAAAAATTATTGTTTAGAATTTGATTTCGTGTCCATATTGCTACTTTCTTGTTTGTTTTGTTCCAGACAATATATTTAAAGGGGTTAAAATCTTTAATTACGATTCACTTTTATTAAAATAATTATAAACAACGATTTGATTTTTTTCATTTAAGTAAATCCTGGCAATAATTGTTATCAAATTTGTTTAAATATTTTATATTTTGATGAATTTAATTTGTCGGTTTTTATTTTTAAACTGTCTCTTTTTTTGACATCAAATGAGTTAGTAAGAAGTTTTCATTTTAGGGCGTATTCTGAAATTTGATTTTGTAAATAAAAACAAGATTGAAAAAGTTAAACCGAAAGCGTAAAATTTTACTTATAATTAGAAAACTTCACAAAATTGAAAAAGAAAATTAATTCAGGAAAATCTCTTGATAGGTTCGATTTTAAATTTTTATTTCCTCTTAAAAGAGTCAATTTTTATTAATTTTGTTATTTATTTAAAAAAAAAAATTGATTAAAAATGAGAAAATTTTCTATTTTCAGATTATTTTTTGCATGAATTCAAATTTTTTAAAAAGTTACTTTTTTATTAGAAAATACACAAAAAATGATATTTTTGAAAAATTTTATTTATCAATTTATTATTATTTTAAAATAAAAATGTTAACCCATTCAGTAAATGCTACATTCATTCTAAGGAAAATTTATTTATACATCAAATTGATAAAACTTTCTGTACATTTCTTTTAAAATTTACTATTTCAAAAAATTTTTTAATTAAAAAAATTACTAATTTGTTGATTAATAATTTCTTACAGTTTAAACTTTTTTTAAAGAATATTTTTTTTTAATATTTTTGGTATTAATTTCAAATACAAATCTTTTCGTATTTATCTTTTTAAATTATTACATTATTTTTCATTTTATATGAATGGATTTTATAATTTGTTTATTGAAATTTATGTTTTTATTTCAACTTTTTCTAAGAACTAAGCTTGGTATTTATGATTAACAGGAATGAATTTTATATTTTTATGTTATAATTATAATTATTTATATATATACATATTTTTTTTTTACTCATTTTTTATTTTATTTTGCTCGTAAAAAATTAGTATTCTACCATTTCATAAAACCATAATGAAACCAAAAGATTTTTTAATGCAAACCAAAGCAATTATTCTTTGATTTATTTTTTTTCTAAAATGTTTATAATTTAATTTATTTAATTAATTGAAATTCTTTATATTTTAAATTAAATTTTTCAATGTTAGTTCTTATATTAATTTATAAATTGCTACATTTAAAGTTTTAATTTACAATCTTGCATTTTTTTACGCAGGATTAACATTTGACCATAATTTTTATCATCTGAAACTTAATATAATTTTTTAAAATATGTAGTCACGATTTCTAAGTAATATGAATAGATTTATTCTGTCAATATTGACAAAAACCATACCTTTAATTACGCTAATTTTTTTTCAAAAAAAAAAAAAAATTTCCGATACCCGAGACTTTTTCAAAATTTTCTTATTTGCTTAAAAAAGTTTAAACGTTATATAAAATTAAAAAATTAATTTTGGGGTTAATAAATTTTTGATTTTTTAATTTGATTCGACGAAAATTTGTCAATTCTATGTACTTCCGCCTTTTCACAAAAATGAGAAAATTTGATCTTTTGAGCTTATCTGGAAATTTTTTGAATGTTTGAATGCATTTATTAGCTAATTTTTTCAAAAAATGAAAATTTTGCGACTTTTTACAAAGATTTGGAGATTTTGCCGTCGCCGGGTGAAAAGGTGTTAATTTTTTGGCACTATTTATTAAAACGTTTATATTTACCCAATCTTCAAAATATGGGTTTTTTTATATGAGTACGTAAATATTTGATTCTTGATATAATTTAATTGAATCTTCCATCCAAAAAGAAATATTTTTTGAAAAATTTCACGGCCAGCTCTGGAACTGATCCAACCCAAAACAAGGAACAAAAGAACTAAGAGTTCAACCAAATGGTGCTGGGTCGTTACTTAAAAACCATCATAATGGGCGTTACTTAAAAAACCATCATTATGAAAATTTTTGTCGAAAAATTATTTATAACTTTGCTCGAAAGCAACCAAATTTTTAATTCTTGATATCATTTGATAGCCCTAAGTGTTCTCTATCAGTTTGCAAAAGTTCAAAAAATTTCGTTAAATTTCAAAAAAGTTATAGCTCGAGGAACTCAAAAACCTTGATTTTCGAGCATTTTTGGCCATAACTTTTTTTAAACTTAATAAAATTTTTTGAAATTTTACAGGCTCATAAAGAACATTTAGATCTATCGAATGATAGCAAGGATTAAAAATTTGGTCTTTTTAGAGCAAAGTTATAAGAAAAATTTTCATTATGATGGTTTTTTAAGTAACGCCCATTATGATGGTTTTTAAGTAATGACATAGCACCAACCAAATTACCACTCAAGCATGTGATAAAAAATAATCAAAAAGTTACCAAAATTATACAAATAATTTCAACAAAAGCCAAACATTTAGGTTTAAAAAAGTCTCGGTCTCGAGTCTTAAAAATCAAGGCCGAGACATAAAAACCCGAGACTCGAGACCTAGACCAAAAAACATGAGACTTTTCTCTAGTCGATACTTTTGATCGAGACTATCGAATAGCAACTAATTCTTTACAAAAATGCAATAAAATGGTTTTTTTTTACGCTATCACATTTAAAACTTTTCAACTAAATTTATGTATAACTTTTATTTTTACACGATAAAGTTTTCATTTCTCTTAAAATTTGGTCAATATTTAAGATTTTTTCAGTGTTTTCGTAATTTTTATATCTCAGTATCATGGCATCCCACTCCATTCATCATTTTTTTCGCTCAATCACTTTTTAAAATATATTTGAATAATTTTATAAATTTCTGTTTTGTAAATGAGCAAAAAATTTCTTTTTTAATTTATTATTTTTTTGACATAATTAGATGTACTTATTTCCTTTTAATAGTTGTTTTTTAGTATAATTTTTTTTTCCATTCTCTTCTTTTGATTCTCATTTTCAGATGGATATTTTGTTTTACCATTATTAAGTGATTACTGATGATTAAGTTCTTATGTTGAACTTAAATTACTTTTATTTAGATAATAGAATTTTACATTTATTTAAATTTATTTTTATGCTCATTTAAACTGTTTTTAATCTTATGTCCTTTTTGTGTTTTAATATGATTAATTTTAAACATTTAGGGTTTTTCAATATTTGCTATACCTTTCTTTCACAAATTTTTACAAAGGTAATTAAATTAATAAAAAAAAACAATGTTCATTATATATAAACTTAATTTTTTTAAAGACTTGTTGATAATATTTGACTAATTATCTATGTTTAAAATGATCTATAATATTTGAAATTTTATTTTCATATTGTTATTTAAATCAAATAAATTCGTTTATATACAAAGAAGTATAATTATTAATCAAATTTTGCCAAATTATTCCCTTATATTAGGCCCAACTTTTGACCAATTGAATAGGGTTTTCTCATTGCATTCACAAAATTGATTTAAAGCGCCATGAGATAAAGAAAAATAACCCTTACAAAATACACATAATTGTTTTTTCCAAAGGATGAATCTCGGAAAGAAAATTATTCAAAAATATCGAAAAATTGCTTTTTTGGAAGAAGATTTGAAAATCATAAAATTATATCTTCAGAAACACCCGCTTTGACAAAATTTCCTAACACCTCTATTTATTTATAAATTGTTTTCTTATTTTTTCTTTATGATATGAATTTTATCATTTAAATTTTTTATTTTTTGAATTTCTTTTTATATTATGATTCACTTAAAAAATATTTTAAGTTCATAATTCATGTATTTCTTTATTAAAACAATTAATTCATAGTTTTTAAAGCATAAACAAAAAAAATCACATGCACCAAAAATATGATTTTTCTCATTATATTTGAGGATCTTTTTGAAATATTATAATTATTTTTGTATTTATATGCGGAAAATTGTTATGCCGTTGGGTTAAATGCTTCAAAAATGGAATTTAATAAATTACAGCTTCTATATAAATAACAGTTTAAAAATATTCAAAATGTATTATTAGTTTAGCAAATAAATGTTTTATTAATTAATTTTTTTTGGGATTATTTTACTTTCAATTGAAATATTACATTTACATTTCAATAACAAACATATGCTTTTTTAATTAAGTAATTGTATTAATATATATCTCTTTATAACATGTTCCACGAACTTGTTTTTAAGAGAAGAAAATAAGAGTAATAAAATAAAAATATTTTCAAAATAATAAAAAATAATAATAGATTATCAACATAATCATTAGCAAAAACTGACACAACAACCCGGGGATTTTATCATGAATAAAACGCATATACATTGAATAATTTAATATTCAACAAATAAACTCAAATATTTATAATAAAATTTGAGACAATGAAAGGAATAAAAACAACATATAAATTATAATTTAAAATAGCTATTGATAAGTAAAATAAAATGAATTATCAAAGAAAATTACGCAACCAAATGAATAATACCACTCCAAGAAATAATTTAAATAAATTATACGTTTAGATTTGTTTAGGCTTAAATTCAAATATAAGAAAGCTTCACTTAAAAAATGATAATTAATAAAAAATAAAATCAATAAATTCATTGCTAACTAGAATATTAAACAATTAAAATACAAATAAAAAACAATTATAGTGGTGAATTCAATTTAATGATAAGGTAATAAATACAGAGGTCTGTATATAAAAAATTTCAAAAAAACTTCCTTAAAACCTTTGAGTGGTATTTATTCAAAATAATTAAAATAATTCCTTAAAATAAAATTAAATATATAGAACAAAAATTGTTTGGTTTTTTAATTTTTAAGAGATTGTTTGCTCCACACATCCATGGCGCAACGATGATGAATGAACTTATTTCGCAGGATGACGACGAAAAATGAAAAATTGCTCACACGCAGCCAATCTACACAAAAAACTACTTTTAAAATTACATTTATTAAATGAAACTTTATTAATTATCCAAATAGCAAAAGAAAAAAAGAAAGATTAATTTATTCATTCAAAATTTATGTCGCAATTAAATTAAAGGATTCATTCAATTTTGGAAATAAAAATATATAATCAAATAAATGAAAAGACACTCTTAAAAAATTGAAATTATTCGTCTTTGTCAGAAGATGCCGAAAATTCATAAAATCATTTGCTGTTTCGAAATTATGGACAAAACATTGACGACATGCTTCTTTTTTCTATCCTTGATAAAAATATATTTGAAATGAAAGTTAATGTTGCTAATTTTAAATTTAAAAAAGGGTAGATATGAGAAAATTTAAAGTATCATTATAAACAATAACAAAACATACAATAAAATATAAATATATTATCATATATTTTCTTTTTATAAATTTAATTGTTAAAAGTTAATTATTATATTTTACGCTTTCTATTAATTGCATGCTTGCAGGGCTGAAAAAAGTAAAATTATCGGTTGAGATATATTTTTGATTTTTCATTAACCATCCGTTAATATAATATTTATTTTTGTAATTTATTAACCTATAAATTATTATTTTAAATAATTTATTTTAATTTCTTTTATTTCTATAAAATTATTATTTTTTCAAAATTTTTGAAATCTTATAAATGAATAATCTGAAAATGGTCTACTTGATATAAAGAAAAATTTAACCAATACATCTTATATTCCATAAAGGAATTGAATTAAGAATAATCAGTAAAGAAAATAAAATTTAAGGCTCGTTTATAAATATTATTCGAAAATAAGACAAAGTCATATAAATTTTAATTTAAAAAAAAATAGAGAAAATTTAATTAATTTAAACAAAATAGTATTTATATTTATATTTATAATTTTATTTTATTTTATGCTTTTTTAGTGACGTCATAGCACGATTTGAAATAGGAGCAGAAATTATTTGTACCGATTTTAATTTATAAAATTTTATAAAACTTTGTTTTAAGACATTTTCCCGCAATTTTTCCCTTTAATTTGTTAATAAGTTCCACTGTTAACTTAATTAAAAACTGAATCTTTTAATTAATTACGACAAAATAATGAAGCAAAACAATTTAGCTCCATTTCGATTAAACATCGAAAATTTGTATAAATGTTAGCAAATTTCCTTTATTAAACAAATCATTAAGAGAAATTTTAAAAATTTTATGTTTCATATATGAAATAATATCAAAATATTAATTATCTTCTGGTAAACCATGATATTAAATACGTTTTTTAAAAAAAGGTTAAAAATTCATGCCTTTCTAATTTTTCAGAATCTTATTCAAAAATTCTCAAAGCCAACAACTATTTGTTTGAATTTAAAACTTATAGGTCAATTCAGACCAAATACAGTACACTCTTAATTTTGCTTGGAAAAAAGATGTAAATTATATAATTAAAAAAAATTAAATCTATAATAAATAAAAAGGATGATAAAATGCAACATTAATTAATGTCTTTTACAAAAATATAAACTGAGTGTGAAAAGTAAGATATATAAAAAAAAGAACATTTGAAGCTCAAATGTTAGAACATTAATTTGGTTGTTCACACATTTTAATAAATTTATATATTTTAAAAGACAGGGAAATAAAATTAACATTCAACAGAAAAATACATATTAATAAGGAAAGGCGCAACCACTGCGAAGCAGGATGAAGAACATTACAAGATTTCGGGAAACATGAAAATAAATTAAATAATAGTTTAAAACCTATAACAACTCATATTGATAAAATAATAATAATGAAAGAAAAGATCCCAATATTTTATAACTAATTACAACAAACAATAAATACAATAAAAATATTCTTAAAAAAATAATTAAATAAATGCTATTGAGATAGTTATAGAAATGTATGACTAGCTTAATAAAAAATTTGAGAATAAATTCATTAAGTCAGGTAATAAAAATTTGTTTCAGTTTATTGCAAATTAATTAAATAAATTTAGCAACAAACATATTATCTAATGTGATAATATTTATTTAATTTAATTTTAAAAAATAAACAAAATGATATTTTATTAATTATGAAAAATGAAAAATATATTCATTTTTTACATTTTAGCCTGAAAAAATAAGCATTCAAATATTAAAAAATTTAATCTCTAAAACAAAAAAGGACCAAAAACATTTAATTTCTTCTATGCGTGAGATGAGATTAAATTTAAAAATGATAAAAAAAAGAGAAATAACAAATTTAAAATTAAAATATAAAACTAAAATCATCACAAAATATATATCGAGCAAATAATTGCGCATGAGAGATTGAATTCAAAAATATAATCAAAATTATTGTCTTGTGAATATCTGGTAAATTACCAGTTCAAAATGTTATTCTTTGATAGCAAAAAAAAAAATGAAAAATTTATTCATCCAGGGCCTAAGTTTTAAGGATACTTGTAATACAACATCTTACAAAGGCAAATTTTAAGAGAATTTGTGTTCTTTTTCTACATTCGCCGCCGGTGTAATTTGTTAACATAATTTATCATAAAACTGAAAAAATTTGACTGTGATTTTTTGGAGCATCTCATATCATAACTTATACAAAAAATGGTAAAATTTTAAAGATAATTCTTCATTCCCAATAAGAGAAAGTCAAAAATTGTTATCTAATTATAATGCGGAACAAATTTTAATTTTGATTTATAATTTTTGTGCTAATAATTTCATTTAGCCATTAAAAGATTTATGAAAATAATTATATTAGCTAATTAATTATTATTTGTTTGTTATTTAATACTTCGATAATTTATTGAAAATCAATGTAATTTTCTCGAATATACTGGAATAAATATAATAAAATCAATTTAATTAGTTTATAGATAAAATTTATTTATTTAAATAAACTTAAATATTTGAAAAACCTTATATAATTGGGAAGGTTCGATTTTATTACTTAGTAGGCACAATAACTTTAGAGCTATAAATTTAATTGTATGCATATGCATTTAATATATTTATTAAATATTAATTAGTGTTATTTTCATAATTATTTGATAAACATTTATTTCGTAATTATGGTATAATTTTTTCTATTTCGAATATTTCTTTAACTATTGGTCTGAGATTTATGCGATTTTTTTAATCTTACATTTTGAGTTTTGTTGTATTTTTCACTTTGATTTAATAATCAAAATTTTAAATTAAAAAATCTTTTAATTTTTTTGGAATATAGACAGAATTAAAAACTACTTTTGCCATATCTTTATTATTAAACAGTTTATAAAAAATTCTTTTATATTTTTTCAAAAAGTGGAATAATTTTAATTATCTTTGTTTTTTATTTCATCATTAAAATCCTGTGCTCTTGATGGAATTCAAGTTAGATTCTCTTCGAAATATTTTTTATGTGTATTATATTGCAACTTCTTTTTTAGTATTTTCATTAAATATGAAATACAATGTTATACTATTCATATAAAATTTAGGCATTTAAAAATTTATTTTAGAATTCTTTATTATAAATTATAGAATAAAAAATTAAAAAATATTTAAAGCTATTTAACATGACCATATTTTGCCGTATTTATTATTTATTCTTTTATTGTAGATTTAATTTTATTTCTATTCGTTACCTTAATAAATATAAATCTTTTTCTTTTCCAATTGAAAATCTTTTTTTACATCTTTAAATTTTAAAAACTTAATTCATATATTTATTTCACTATTATGAATTATCCAATTAATTATAGTACCTCTTTTTATTGCAATATTAATGTTCACGGTTGATGTATAGAAACAAAAAGCAACTACAAATGGCGCGAATGAAGTGTATATTCGCGTAATAAATAATCAAAAAAAAACATTTATTTTTTCCACAAATTTAAATTGTTTTATTTATATATTTGAATTTTCATAATGTCTCTTTTTTCATAAATAATTAATTTGCTATAAATTATTCTCCGGAACCAGAACATCGTGCATACATCATGTCGAATGTCGATTTACCGAACTTTTTATTGGACAAAATTATTGGAAAATATCAATTCATCAAAATAAAAAGCATTTATTTTTGGAGTTTAGAAAAGCTCTCTGTAATTTTATTTGCACAATTTAATTTCATTTTTTTAAATCTTGAGACTTTAATTGTACGAATGGTCAACAAAAATTAATTAAATTAAGTGATGATTAGCCAGCAAATTAATAATAGACTAAATTAATTTTTCTTTATTATATTTTAATTTCACTTATTACTTAAGTTCTTGCTACTAGCAAATATAATTTCTCATTTATTAAATTTTAATTTCTCCAAGTCATTTATTTTTAATGGTTTCTAATTTTATAAAGATTTAAAATATGACTAATTAGCTTTTAGTCTTTAATTAAATTATTTGTCAAATAAATCTTTATTTTTAATCAAATTTATATTTTTTTAATTAAAATAAATTTTTTACAATTTATATTTCAATTTTTCATTGCTTTTTTATTACAAAAAATAGAGGTGCGCCATGATTGAAAAAACCATAAATATTCTCATTTTTAAATGTTTATCAAATAATTTCATACATACAATTTTATAAAAAATTGAAATATTGCATAATAAAGACAAGAAATAACTACAGTTAAATTTATTCTTTATGTAAATTAAAATTCAAATAAATTTTTTTGTTTAAATCGAACTAACAAAATATTATTTTTTAAATCAAATATGATTTAAACAAAACTAAATTCGATTTTTTCATTGCTTTTTTATTCAAAAAATGATGAAATTTAAATTTAACATTTGAAAAAAAATTTATAGAAGCATTTATAGAGAAAATTAAAAAAATGAAAATAATTCTAAATTGAACAGTTTAAATAAATCTCTTGTTGTTTAGCGTCCTCTTCTGATTTTGTCGCCTAGGTTTAAAAATATTGTAAACTATAATTAATACTTTTAATAATTATTAGTTTTTATGTTATAATTTATCATCAAGAATAAAATACAAAATTTTATTATTTATTAATTTTTGTTTATCTGATTTTTCATTTTCTTTGATTTTAATTTTTTCAATTTAAATTAATATCCTGTGATGTATATAATTTAATTCTTTATTTTAATATTTTTTAAATAAAGTTGTTAAAAATTGATCGGATGAGAAGAAAAAGTTGAAAATTTTAAATTAAAATCATTAATATTTTAAGATTACGAAGGAACATAAAGAGAACCGGTAATGACGGGTACTGCGAAATCAATAACAGTGCCTATCAAAAATCTTTTCCAAAATCTATTCATATTCCTCGTTATTAAACATTTTAAATTCTTGACAATAATAAATAAAAGGAACTAAAAATGGCATTAGATTTTAATTTTTAAATTTGAAATCATATGATACTTTTTTATTAAGTTTTTTCTCATTATGATATGCTTTTAAGAAAATTAATCTATCAGCCTAAAAAAATAATTCAATTACTCAATTAATTATAAATCTAAGGCTGAATTAAATCTTGTTAAATCTAAATAATTTTTTAATTATCTTTTAACACTCAACACTTTTATTTGTAACCAACGGTAAAAAATGGCGAGATTATTGATGCAACGTATTCTCTGCCTTTCCTTTTTGAAATATCATAATTATTGTTAATTGCATTCTTAATTTTGACTTTATAGCAATTTTTTTTCAATTAATAGTTTTTTTTTCAATTTACTAGAGAAATATTTGGTAAAATTATCAATTGCTCTGTTTTTATAGCAAAAATATGTACTAATTGTAATTATTATTAATTATTTACTTCATTTCTTTTAAATATAAAATTGTAAAATGAGTTTAATTACGATGTATTATCTATTTTTGCTCTTTAATTCACTTGATCTATATTTTAATGTAAAAATTATTATTATGCATTTATTCAATATTCTCATGTCCATGGGTTCTGGATTCATCTGTATTCTTAGTGCATGACTAAAATCAAATATTTTTTCATTAAAGTTTATTAAAAAATAAATTATTTATTTTTATTTTTTGGATTATTTTTAATTATTTTATCAACATCAGCATTATTTCACTTTTATATTCCTAGCCAAAATTCTAGGATTGCATCGATAAACGTCGAAAATTTAAACTTTTTCAATTACCTAGCCTAATTTAAAAAGCTTAATGAAGAAAATTTCAGGAAAATAAAAAAAAATTTATTTTGATTTTTTTTTTGAAAATTCACCAAATTTTGTTTTAAATAAAACATAATTTTTTAAAAATAAAAAATTTAAAATAATTTTTTAAATTATATGAGAAAATATTTAATTTATATAACTTATCATTTCACAAAAATTTCAGCATTTAAAAAAAAACATTATGTTTTATTTTTGTAAAAGATTTCTTTTATCTTTCTTAAATCTTTTTATTTAAAAGATATTTTATTAATTTTTATTATATTTATTTAGGCAAGTTTATTTTGTAAAATGTGATTATGATTTTAATTTTGATTATATTTATTATTTTATTATTTGTGTTTCTCTCAATTAATTCTTTTGTTTAGTTAATATTTATTGTATCTTCAACTTTTTTAAATTAAAAACAACTAAATTTTATCATTTATTATTCAAGAATCAATTAACACAAAAAACTTTTATACAAAAAATTTTCTTTTGTTTTTAATTTATTTATTTATTGCTCATATAAAAATAATTTTCGCCACTGATTTTTATAATACAAATGTATTTATGCATTCATTGAAATTTATTTTTTCATAAATATTTATTTAAATGTTTTGAAAATATTTCAAGTTTTAAATTATAATTGATATTTTTATTTTTTCATTATTTATATTTTTATTCTCTTGCCTGACGTTGGAAATTATTAAGTATGTTTAACTGAGATTTTGATGAAGATATTTGTTGTTACAAAATTTTTTTCCTTGTAAACATGTTTTGAACTTTTCTAAATTTTTAAAATTTTAGAAACGTTATGTTTGTCTCATATGGTAAAAATCAGGGCAACTATAAAAATTATTTTTATAAATATAATATTTCCTATTTTCATAAAATACATGGCATAATTTTTATTTTGAGTTAAAAAATAAAATTGGAACTATAATAATTAAATATTTTCCAATTAAATTAAAGCTACGAATTGTCTTCTTACAAGTAGAGATTTATAATTTAAATATAAATAAAAATTTTTTTTTCTATATGAGGTAAAAATTTTTCATTAATTATATGTTAATTTTATTTTTTAACATTTAATTATATACCATTATTTTTATTTGTTAAATTTTTAAATTTTTTTCTTTTTGGGAAAAACAAATTACTTACAATTAGAGTAGAGCGGGACGGGGAATTATGGGCAAAACCGGGACCGGGACTTGCCGGGACCTGAGAAGTCGGGACCGGGACCTCGATTTTTCTTCGGGACCGGGAACCGAGACTAACCGGGAAATTTTAAAAATTCAAAAAAATTTTAAAAAAATTCAAATAATTCAAATTTTAATTTATTTCCTAAGTGAAAATAATACAAAATTAAATTTTATTTTTTTTTATTTAATAAAATCCAAAAGTTAAAGCTAAATTAAATTAAAGAAAATTTTCAAATCAAAATTTCTTCAATTATTTCAAGCAATTAATCATTTGGGCCAAATGGTCGAATATTATTTGAAATTTAGATTTACTTATCACACCACTTTTTTCGGCGCGCTTTTTCCAGAAAACTTTGGGGGAAAAGGTGGTCCGGCGGTACCGATAGGTGCCGCCGGGGAAAATGTTGAAATTTGAGTGAGATTTGTTAACAGATTTTCAACAAAAATGGCATCTTTTTGGGATTATTAGGCTCAATTGAACGGATTTTCATTTAAAAAATGATAAAAATATATCAATTAAAAATTTAAAGAATATATTAATTATTTTTTTAAATTTTTTTCCTTTGACTCTAATTTTCATCTCTAATTTTTCACTCAGACTCCCATTCTTACCAGTGCTTGTTTTGCCCGGTTCCCGGTTGGCCTACCGGGACCGGGACCTGAAGTATTTTCGTAAACTTTTTGAAAAAGCGAAGTTTAATATAAAGCCAAAAAAAGTGTCAAATGTTTTTGCCCTAAAAAAATTAGTAGTCAAATTAAAAATAAATTATCAAATAATGAATTAAATTAATTAACATTAAAAAATACAAATAAAAAAAAAATAATTAAAATCTTAAACAATGAAACGCAAGGATTCTTTCACAAAGCTTAAATTAAATCAACTGTATCCAAGTTTCTTGATATAACATTTTTTCACAATATTAATAAGATGACAAGCAAAAATCTTCATTCTTAGATCACAACAGCAAGAGAATAAAATAAAATGAAATAATAAAATTGACTGATTTCTTTATTTCTTTTAATTACCGACATAAGAAAGAGTTTAATATGTTAATAAACAACCTTATTTATATTTTTGAAGGAATTCGAATTTTAATAATATATTAATAATCATTTTTTTTGTATTTTCAACCAAATAAAAAAAAGGTCATTTGCGAGTTTGAACCAGTTTTTTAATGTTGGCAATTTTAAAAAAAGTAAAGAATATTTAATTTTTTCTTGTTTTTGGTGTTTGGTTTTTGATTTGTACGTAGGAATAAACAATTTGATCTTTAAATTAACTGAAAATAACTAATAAATCTTTGAAGTCATTGATAAAAAAACTATTAACTTAAAACAAAATGATGATTGATTTAAAAAAAATAAAAATAATTCTCAATAATCTTTTTCAAAAAAGAATTTAATTTTTTAGAAAATAATTGCTTATTTGTTCTACGTAATCCATAAAGATTAATAATAAAAAAACATTTAAACAATTAATTTTAACCAAGGACAGCGACGAACCGAGAAATTTAGGAAGAAAAAAAATTAAAATTTTCTTTTAATCATTTATTCAAAATAAAAAATAAACAGAGACTCAAAAAATTTAATTAAATAGCTATTTTCTACCAAAGAAAATTTCTTATTAAAATTAATAAAAAAATATATATCATATGTAAATAAAACAAAATTCGACTCGAGAACAAAAATTTAAATTAAATATTTAAAAATAGAAAACTAAAGAATTATGCCATTAAATAAATTCAAAATATAAAACAAAACAAAAAATATTCCACAAATGTTTAAAATAATTTAATTAGCTAACGGCAATTCCTAAAAAATGCAAATACTAAATATTTGATTTTTTTTCTATGATTTTTTTATCAATTTTTATAATTATAAAAATGTTAAAATTTAATAAAATTGATGTAGAAAAAAGGCATATGAAAAATCAGGTTTTTGATTTTTGCGCTTTTTAGGAATCGACCAACGCAAAAAATAAAATTAATTTTAAGATATATTTAATTCAAAATTTGCAATGTATGAATAAAAGAAAAAAAGTAAAACATAAAGAAAGTAACAGAAACTAATGAAAATTATTACAATTTTAATGAAATTTTAAAATTCCATTTAACACGTAGAATTTATATTATAATTTTTGCTGAATTTATATAGGAAGAATCTTGGGCAAAATTTTACTTTTTAATTAAATTAAATTTATGAAATATTAAATATTTATTTATTAGTTCTTTGCTTGCTTTAATGAAAATATTGTAGGTAATTGAAATTTGATTAAATATTATTTTCATTTTATTATATGAAAAATTAAGACAAAAACGTTAATATTAAATATAAATTTTTTTATTTATGAAATAATTTAAATTAAGGAATATTTTCTTTCTTTTTAATAAAATAAATTTACAAATTTAACAATAAAAAATCATACAAACTATGAAAACTTATTAATATTATTTAACCGGCACCACATCAGACAAAAATAAAAATAAATCATGAAAACAATGAGATTTCAAAAAGAAAAGAGACAAATATTTAATTTTATTAAATAAATTAAATAAAATTAATTAAATATACGAAGAAAAACCTTAAGATAAACCCAATACAAAATATTTGAAAAAATAAACATAAATAATTTATACAATTCATTATAAATTCGCAGCATCGTCACATTACAAATTAGTCTGTATTCATTTGGCGCATCGTTTTTATGTACACAAAAAAAATAAAATAAATAAAATATTTTAATTTAAGAAATACGAGAAAAAACGTAATCTTCATTTAATTTCATATATTAATCCTTTAAAAAATAAAACTATATAATTGAAAAGCCAGTTAAAAGGTTTTTGAATTTTTAGGAGAACATTTTTAAAAAAGAATTTATAAAAACAAAAATATTACAAATCTAAATTAATCACAAAAAACCTTAACAATAAGAAAATATATAAATTGTTACTAGTTTTCTATTTCGTGATATGAATGTAAGAAAAAGCTAAATTCCGAAAACCACTGCTTAATCACCCGTCTTTTCTACATGGAAATAAATTATGCAACTTATTATTATTTTATAAATTTATAAAGATTAAAACGGAACTGAATTCTTCCTAATTAATTTATTTTATTATAATAGTAAAAGTGGCAAATAAAAATTATAAATTATATTTTTTGTTTTAAGTCGAAATATAATTCAGTAAAAAAACCTAATTATATCAAATTATTTCATGATATAAAAAATAACTTTTTAAATAAATTCTAGCGCATTTATTATTAGATTAAATTGCACTTTTAGGAAACGCGCTTGCACGTCGCTAATGGCTAAATTAAATTATTAAAAAACACAAAAATAAATTATAAGATTGATAATTACTTATTTTAGCAATTGTACGTGTAGATATTTAATAAATAGAATTAATATTATTTTAATAAATTTTAAATCTTGACATAGAATAACAAAATTATATATTCATCCAAATAAAACAAACCTAATTAAATCATTGCATTTTTACTTGAAATTAATATGCTTTTTTAGTTGTATTATAATTTTGTTCAAAATTATATATGTAAAAAATAAAATATTAATTTAGAAAATTTTTAAAATAGTTCAAAAAAAAGTTATGGTTTAAAGGGCTTAAATTATAAAAAGAAAATTAATCTAATTGCCTCTGAGAAAAAATTATAAGTTTTGCCAGGGTCATAATATAATTTTAAACATTTAAATTTTCTAGTCTGCTTAAAATCGTTTAAAACTTGCATAAAATTAAAAAATCAATTTTTTGAGACTTTAACAACAGAAAATTTCTTTCTTTATTTATTAATAAATATAAACTTTATTTTTTTTGAATAAAAATGCTTCTATTTTGAGTCTGGAACTTTTTGCTTTTTTCACAATTTTTACATAACTATAATTTTTTGCTTATTGTTGTAATTGCTTTTTTCATTCTTGATTTAAAAATATATAACAAAATTTTATTTATCTATTATCCTTCAAATTTATATTTGCATTCCATTATTGTTTCCATTTTTGTGATAGGATATTTATTAGTTTGAATTTATACCGAAATTTTTGATTTTATTTATTAGTTAAAAATATTATTTATTATATTTTTTTAATTTCTATTTTCGTTTCTCTTTTTTTCACCACAACGAAAACTTGAATTTTCCGGTAATTTTATTTATATTCCACTTTATTTCATTTATTTTTCAATTTTTAATGAAAAAAAACAAGCTGTCCAGAGCGAGAGAATTGAACCACTGCAAAATGTTTGTTTTTTTTTATATAAAATAGAATAAATTTTTAAATTATTCATTTCGTCTTAAAATAAAGAAATATTTAAATTATTGTCGAAAATGTGAAACATAAAAAAATATTAACTTTGAAATTCACAGATTAAATATAAATTTAAATTAATAAAAAAATTTAGCATAACCACCGTTTAAAATATAAAAAAAGAATATAATAAAATACAACATAGTAGATAGATCATCCTTAAATATTTTAATAATAATAAAATCGAAAACCTAAAAAAGAATTTTAAAATGATAAAATTAAAATATATGTAATTTAAAACACAGATAATTAAAGTATTTTAAAATTTTACGACTATAAACAAAAAAACACCAATTCGTCACCAGTTGCCAAGAAACAACGGTTGAGCGCAGGAAAAAACTTTTTATTTAATCGAAATAAATAAATTGATTTAAAAATGAATAATAAAATTCAACGTTTCTTTAAATGATTAATGAAACAATTTTTTTATATAATCAAAAAATTATAATTTATAATATTAACAAAATTTTTACGATTATTTTAAAAATTTCGAATTTTATACGCAATTTTATTAATTTATATGCCGATTTATCATGCAAAATATGTGTATCCGCGAGGGTTTGAAGTGTAAATACAAAAATAAATCGATGTTCGATATGCAAATGAAACAAAAAAGTATTAAAATATTCAGAAAGAAAAGAAACATAAAACTATCAATGAATAATTGAATATGATATGGTGCCAAGTCTAAAAATTTTTTTGAAAAAATTTATTTTTAATAAATGTGATAAACGATGAAGCTACTGACAAAATTAAGAGGAAGAAAGCGAAATAATAAAAAAAAAATCTTACTTGTTAGATTGAAATAATTTTATTCTTTTATTATTAACAAAACAGGAAAATTTCGGTTTTTATGAACTCTTTTCACTAAAATTTCAATTTCATCATTATTAAATTTTAAGGTAGTTTTCATTTATTCATTTAAAAGCTAAATATAATAGACAATTCTATAAATTTAAAAAGATTTTTAAATACAAAATTTGAAAACTGGTTTAAGAAAAAAAAGTTATTCGATTTAAGTATTCTGCATCCAATTATAACTTGCAAAAATTTATCGATGCAATAAAAAGATTTCGAGATATGAATGTATTATTTTTTTAAATTGCTATAAAATAAAGTAAAAAATAAGCATAATGTTTCATTTAATTTTATTTAGTGTTAAAATTATAATTGTTAACACAACGGCCATTAAAAAATGAAAGTAACGTATTCTAAATAAATTTAAATTGATGACAAATAGTAATGTTCATAATGGAGAAATCGCTTTAACGATACAATGAAGAATTGCGATTAATTTGCTAAAAATACATTTATTATTAAAAAGAAAAATTTTAAAACTATCGATAGAGAATTGCGATTGAAAATTAATATTAATATGATTAAAATAAAATTTAAAAAAGGCTTACTCATGCCTTTTGAATTACTCTCGAATATTTTTTATACATCAAGATCAGAGAATTCGAATATGAAGATACAACCGATGAAGGGTTTCAAAGCAAGATTGAAGGAATACAAATGGCTTAAGCTGCATTTCCAAAATACCAAAATTTTATTAATTTTATGTTAGAGAGCGCCGAGTTTTAATGAAACGATTTTAACGTATTATTATTGCCATAATTAGCAATGATAATAACATTTAAAACATAAAAAAATACGAATGAAAAATCAAAAAAAAAATTAAATGAAAAGTTAAAAATTAAAAAAAAATAAATGAAAAACCAAAAAAATTTTTTTTTTAATTAGATTATATAGTATAAATAAAAATAATAATTTTTTACTTAAAAAATAATAATTAACATACCAAATAATAAAAGTTTATTTTTTTAAATCTATAATATCTTTATTATTCTGAATAATAATAACTCATGTAATTAAATTGAAATCTTATATACATAAATAAATCGTACAATTAAATAAATTAAAAAAAAAATTAATTTATAATAAATGGAAAATTCTATTAATAGAATAGGAAGAATGCGCAATATTAATAAAATTTGTTTATTTATTTATATTGAAATAATTTTAATTTATTATTTTAATCAGAGAAATTCAAAGGCCAAATTTTACTAGAAAAATATATTCTTTTTAATTTATCCAATTATAACAAATAGAAGAAGAAAATGATAGATCATACTATACCCAAAAAATGAAAAAAAATAATAATTTTTAGAAAAATTCACAAAAAGGCATGAAACGTCAAAAGACACATTTATTTTATTTTTCATTAAATTAAACTTTTATTTATTATTTTAATAATCTCTCGAATAAAATATATATTTTTAAACAAGTTCTGTTATTTTCCATAAATTATAAGAGGAATTTTCAGGCATTTTTATGATTAATGAATTTCACATAAAACGCTAAAGAAATTATAATTTATATAGATTTACAATAAATTTTATTTCCTCATCTTGTTAAATTTAAATTTTAACTATTAATTGAATGTTTGTTTTTCTTTAAGTATTGTTATTCTTTAGATTTGTAGGAATTGAATTCTTTTAATAAAATTTTCTTTCATTCAAATTTTTTATTTTGTTTGAATGTGGAATTAAATATTAATTGTTTTAAATTTCCTGTTCATTCCTTAATTACTAATCAGACTATTTTTTCATTTAACAATTTAATTTTTCATGTGATTTTATTTTATTATTTCA
This sequence comes from Heterodera schachtii, assembly GCA_023374025.1. Classification (NCBI taxonomy): domain Eukaryota; kingdom Metazoa; phylum Nematoda; class Chromadorea; order Rhabditida; family Heteroderidae; genus Heterodera; species Heterodera schachtii. The sequence continues at coordinate 23,872 of SIJG01000225.1, forward strand.
TGTCCCGTGAATGTGCAATTCGTTAAATTTAACGAAAGAAAATTAGTTTGTTATTTAAAATTTATGATTTTTTAAATCTTTTACGAGTAATATAAATTAAATAATTTGTAAATTTTTTTAAAGAAGTAGTTAATTTTTTTATCTAACTATTTATGAACTTTTTTTGGCCCGCTTTTCCAAAATAATCATATAAATTATTGTTAAGTGCGATAAAATGTATTATTTATTATAATAATCGGTTCTTTAATTAAAAAAATGCTATTTCATTAGGAACCGGTTTTAAATTTTCTTTTTACAACTCAAAATCTTGTTTATAAGAAATTTTAGTTTTTCCAAAAGTGTTTTAATATTTTTTATTGTATCATTATGCAAAAATAATTACTTTTTTAATATCTTCTTCCACAATTCTAATATAAAACAATTACAATAATTATAAATAAAGTATGTGATAAATAAGTTGTATTTTTTTATCAATTTATTTATTTGTAAATATTTTCATAATTAACATTAATTATTTTCTCCCTTTCTCTGTTAAAACTCATGGTGTCATGTTTGTTCATCGTTTTACATTTTTGAAATTTTATTCTTTTAAGATTGTGTTTAAAAATAGTAGTTTGGAACTTGTATAAATAATTTTTTTTTTAAATGTTCATTTTTTGATTAATCCACCTACACAATTAATTATTTTACGTTAAAGTTAATTTATTTTCTCTAATTATTTTATCTTATTATTTATATATAACTTAATTTATTTGAATATTTATGGGTAATTGATTTTAATTTTTATATTGTTTGCTTTTAGAATATAAAAATCATTTTTTATAAATTTTACTAAAATCCAATTCACAGTCACAAATTTTCTCATAATAAACTTTTTTTTTCCCAGCACAATATTACCCAATCGAAACATTGAGTTTTAATCATTGTTCTTTTTTCATTTACGACCCAACGGAAGTAAATTCTTAAAATTAAAAAAAAAAAATTAATTGCATAAGCATATGTCTTTGGCATTTTTTATTATTATTTTTGGTGCGCTTCATTAACCTCATAGAAAGTAAAGTTTATTTATTTCCTTAGTGTGCCACACCATTTTTTTGTATGGCCAAAATGTATGGCACAAATTACTCAAGTATAATTTTCAACAATTCCACTAATAATTTATTTCATAAAAAATTTACATGTTAATGTCACGAAAAATTCACGTAATTTTATTTTAAGCACACTAAAAAAATTAATGGATTAACAGATGAATTATTATGCTTTACTTCAAATAATGTGATTTTAATTGAGATTTATAATAAAAAATATTAGAAATATATTGTCAATAAAAAAATTAAATTAATAAATTATTTTTTATGGACATACTATATTTATAATCATTTCACTAAATAATATACAATATAAAATATATATTTATTACATTGCGCAAAAGATTTTTTAAAAGTAAAAATTTCAATTATAAATAGTAGTGAAAAATATTCAAATAACAAGAAAGCATGGTGTACAAAAAAAATCACAAAAAAATAATAAGTTACTGATAAAAATATTTTTATTAACAGTCAAAAACATTAAAAAATGTTAATTAATTAATTTCTTTTATTTAATCTACTATAATTGAATCTCAAAAAAAAATAATATATTTTTTAATAAATATTTAGATTTTGGTCATATAATTGCAGCGTGATTAAACTCGCAACAAGACATGAGAAAATTGAATAATAAATGAACAATATAAATTTTACATATTTTATTAGTATAACTGACAAAAGAATATTTTTTATTTTAATTCAAATAAAAATTATAAAATTATTGTGTGTAATTTATTTTAATTCTGTCTTTAAAGTTATTTATTAATTCATTTACCTATTATAAAAAATTATTGTGAAAAAATTTAATTTAATTTTACAACTTTTATATAAATAAACAAAAAAATATATATTTGAAATTAAAAAATTTTATTATCATTGGCAAACCGAAACTCATAAGAGACAAGGTCTTAAAAATTAAGAGAACATTTGGTAAAAAAAACTATTAAACAATTTCCATTTATTTAGTTAAAATTTGATTTAGCAAATATTTAACAAAGGCAATCAATTATGTATGTAAAATGTGAGGAAACATGCACAAAAATTAATATTCAATTTTTTTGAACTTTGTATTTTTTAAGCTATTTTTTTAATAATTTAAAATATTATTGGGAAAAAAATATTTTTAAATTTCAAATTTTATCTAAACAAAATTCGGTTTTTTAACTAATTTCAAAAAATATGTAACATGACAGGGCCAAATATATTACCTTAGAAAAAGCGGTTATAGTCGTACAAAAAGTAAGCCGCTGGAAAATTGAAAAAATTTGACCAAATTTGGCAAGAAAATTCTTAACCAAAAATATCATAGACAAATTTTTATTTTCAAAATAACCAAAGAAATTTTTCTCAATAAAATCAAAATGAATTAATTTTAAAATTTGAGGCCAGGAAAAAAATGGTGTTTTGAAAAAAATTTTTTTTTTTAAATAATGTAATCGGTTGATAAAATACAAGAAAAAAAGAGCAAAAGTTTTTAACCTAATTAATTAATAATTTATTCTTACAATAAAATGTCAAAGATTATTTTTATATATATGCATTACAAAGAAATACAAAACATAATATCTGAAATATTTTAGAAATAAAAATGATTTTAAATTATATTTTATATAAATGAATAATAAGTATATCTGGACTTAAAAAATTTTAAAATTAAAATTTGTCAAATTACAAAATTAAAATCAAAAAAAGTCAATTCAAAAAAATAACTTTTACCAAAATAAGAAAAATGCTAATTAATGAAAACATAAAACCTTTTTTAAACATTAATGTAATTTAATAAAATTACCAAAGGCAAATAAGCCTTAAACAGTAATTACATTTTTGTAAATATTTTAAATTTTAAATTGCTTAGAAGAAGCTTCCATGTTCCATAAAACTTTTGAATCTGTGGATGCAGAGTAGATAAAAAGTTTTTACTTTGTAAATAAATTTAGCAAAAAATCTATACAATAAATCTATAAAAATTAATAAAACCAGAAAATATAAAAATAAATAATGACTATTAAAAGAATAATATTTTTCAAATCATAAAATGTGATCCTCACAACATTTTTTTTATTTGTTTAAATACAAGCTTGTAAATCTAGAAGAAAATGAGTTGGGCAAGAGAAGTTAAAAAATAGACTTAAATTTATATATGCTAAATACATTTATTTTAATATAACTAATTGATAATAATAAAAGCATAAAAAAATTATAGAAACGTAACGTTAAAATTTTCTTAAATTAAATATATTTTAATAAAATTTTACTTGCATTTTCGAAAAACATAATTAAAAATAAAATAAAATAAATATTTATGTTTTTTGTTAAAACCTAAAACCAATTCGACCCAAAGAAAAATCAGAAACAGTCGAAATGCCAAGAAGAAAAAACCCGAGTTTCAAAATACAATTTAAATTTACATACCTAGTTCTCAAAAAGATGAAAAAAATATGGATTTAAGAACATATAAAAAACTAGTAAGTAATGGAAGATAATAGATAAAAATAATTTTAAATAAAATTAGTTTTTAAAGAAAATAAGTAGTGAAAAAATATTTTTAATTTAAACATTTAATCAGTATTAATTTATTGTTTCTCCTAAATTCTTAATCCAGTGGTTAATTATAATCTTGGAATCAAAATAACCAAATTAATCAAACAATATTAATATTAAAAGCGATCAAATATTATCATTTATTTGCAAATTTCTGAACATATAAATTAAAGCATACCATAAAAAGAAATAAATATTAAAAGCCAAAATTCTTTTATTTTATATAATTAAAACTAAAAAGATCTAAAAACAAATATATTAAAGAATTAATAGCATATTCATATAAAAATAATTAAAACAAAATTTTTTCAATAAAAACAAAATATTACTAATGCGCACAAAGTTTTATGAAATATAAAAACTGGCAATAATAATTTTTTGCTTTTTTATTCAACATTTAAAAAATCCAATTACAAAGCAATTAAGCTAAACAAATAAAAGTAACATGAAAACGAATGTATTAAGAATGAATTTATAGTTCTAAAGTAAATTAATATACGTAAATAAATTATTTATAAAAAAATTTAAAAGCAAATACTTTTAAAATAACACATTCTAAATAAAAGTTACCAACAACTAGAGTTCATATAGAAGTCAGAAGTGCAAGTTTTGTGCATCGAATAATGAAAGCGCAAGAAATTATTAATTAAAATGCAATTTTTATTGAAGTGGCTAATTTTTATTGTGTTACGTTAAATTTTTATATTGAAATATAATATTAATTATAATAAAAAATATAATTTGCTACACAAATTGAATTGAAGAAAATAGCAAAAATTGTTAAAAATATATTTTTTTTTATTAAGAGAGATTTTTGAAAAAAGTAAATTTATCAACATAAAAAAATGGGAAAACTATGTTTTTCCCGGTCCCGGTCAAAATTGCTCAAAACCGGGACTTCGTATTCAGCTGTACGTTTTTTTTCAGTACCAGGTCCCGAACCATCCAACTCTAATTAATTCTCCTTATTCTTTTATTTTAAATCCAGACTTAATTTTAAAAGTAAAATATCTGTTAATTCTCTCGGTTTTAATGAAAAAAAAATAAAAGAAAGATGTTTTCTAATTAAGTTTACTTCTAAAAACTTTCTGCGCTTCATTAGCTTATCATATTTATATGGAATTTAGGTGAAACCAACAGTATATTATTTTTATTTTCAAGTAAATATAAATTTTAAGCGCTGTGGTTATTTAAGGATAAATCACAAAAAATATATTTGAAGCAAAGCTGAGAATATTGCTTTTCAAAAAATTCTATAAGCTCGACGACTTATAATAATGAAGCTCACTAATGAATTTAATTCTTTATCATTTAACCCTTTTGATACCCATGAAATTTTTTTTTGATATTATAAAAAACTGTTTCCGGCCCACGAGATATGAGATTTTTAACAGATTTATTAATAAAAAACAAATATTTAATTCTTTATTTTCATTCATTACATGCGCGAAACCACTAATAAAATGGAAATTTTTCGAATTTCAAAAATTTATATTCCAAAAAATTAAAATTTAAAAAAGGCTAAAAAGTGAATAGAAATAAATAATAATTTATTTATTTATTTTTGCTAATGACTAAAAGAAATTACTTTCAACTAGCAACATTAAAAAATAAAGCATATTTAATAAAGAGAACGAAAAAGGACACCACGTGTTCACTAAAAATAAATTAAATTGGCAAAAAAAATATACGAATATTTGAATACAATTGATAATTCAAATACGCAACTAGCAAAAACCAAACTCAAAAAGATAAAATTTTAAATAAAAAATCGAAATTATACTCATGAAATAAACAAAAAAGGAACAATAACTTTAAAAAATTTAATAAAAAGAATTAGAAAAAAACATAAATATACAAAAAAAAAGTTTTTAAGTTTTTTTTATATATTTGCCAAAATTATTAACTTAAAAATTTAATTTTAATTTTCCAAATAAAATTTTTTTTTATAATTAATAAATAATTTAAAAATGGCAGCAGAACCCGCGACCATCGTCCAAGTCCGCTAAACAACTTGATAAAGCAAGTTTTTAAAGTGAGTAATCACAGATAAACAATTAATATAAAATAAAATAAAATAATTTTTTCCTCAGTTACATAAAAAAAATTAATTAATTCAGCAATTATAATTCGTTATTTATTGAAATATTAGTATATTGTCGAGTATTGTAAATCGCAAAAAATTCTCATTGTTGCAATTGAAAATTAACATTTTAAGAAATGTCAATTTTATAGTTTTGGTTCTTTTGCTGTATTATAATTTATAAAAACAAATTTAAATGAAAAGGATGAAAATTATTCATAAAAAACACATTTAAAATAATAAAATTTACTAAAAAATTGTCCCAATTTTCAACATACCGTTAATCACTGACATGAGTTTAAAATAGATAAATATTTTCAAAAGATAAAAAAACAAAATATTATTATAATTAGATGTATTGGGTTGAGTAATAAGTGTCATATGAATAAAATTTTTATATAAGTTATTATTGAATAAGATTGCATTAACAATAATTTTTTTTATAAAAGTTTCTATTAAATTAAATCGAAATTTAAAAAATGTGCTGAAGCATTAATGTGTTAAGCCACAGTGTTTTCTTTTAATCTGCCTAAGTTTTGTTTTGAAAGTCGATTAAATTTTTGAAATTTACCCGACGGTTCACACACTAACTAATTTTTTCTTTGTCAATAAACAATTAACTCCATTTTAAGGTATTTATGCCGATGTGTTTATAAATATTTAATTCTTTATTTTTCCCAGTTTCATTTACTTTACCTAAAGATTTAACTAATTTATAAATTCTAGATGGTTTTTTGACGAGAAAATGTTTAATTGCAGTTTTTGAAATTTATATGTGAATTTTATTTTTTATATTTTCAATGAATGGAGAATATAAGCTTTTTTATCGTTATATAATTTAATTTTTCTCGTAGTTCTTCAGGAATAGTCTTGCGGATCGATCGCCCATTGGCATCAATAAACTATTAAATTAAATAATAAGTTATTTTTTATTTAAAAAATTATAAATAAATAATTCATCAAATGCTAAATTCCACCTTATTCTTAAAATAACATAAATTATTTTTATATTTATTTCAATTATTATTTTGGTTTTTTCAATTTATTTTTTCTTCGCCAATTTTAATTTTTTATATAATTAAATTGAATATTTTTAGGATTTTCAATAAAAAAAATAATAATTTCATTAAACATAAAATTATTTTATTGATTATTTATATTTCTCGTATTTTTTTAAATATCTCTTTTTTCCTTTTATAACAGACAATACTTTAAAAAATTATTTAAAGTTTTATTTTGTTTAGTTATTTTGAGGTTATAAATTTTATTTTTTATATTAACCCTTTTTTAATTATTTGTGATGAATGGTGATGCATTAATGTTTTTTTTAGCTAATTTTCTTAAATCCTTAATGATAGCATAATAATTTTTTGATAATTATTTTATTTATTATTACAAAATCATATATATTAGTTGACATTATCTTTTATTATATTTTTTAAAATTAATTAACATGAATTTATAATTCAGTAAAATTTATTCTCTTTTTAGTAGTGAATTAATGTAATGTTTTCTGAATATTTTTGAATACCAAATTGTTTTTACACGTAAGTGAATGCGTATCAATTTGTGTATTAAACATTTGTTATATGATCTTAACTATTTAATTGAGATTGGAATATAATTTTTGAATTTTTTATTGTAAATTTTCTTTTGATTAAATCCAGCAGCCATTTGTTCAGATTCTTCCAATCCTTTTTCTGGACTATGTTCAATCATTACGCAATTTTATATTTCATTATATTTTAATGTAGAAAAGAATATATTTTAAATTAAATAAATATTCAATTTTTTCTACGCACTTTTATTATTTTAATCATTATACATAAAAGAGTATTTTTTAATTTAAATTTTGTACATTTTTCATCAACATGCACATGCACGCTATTTGTTTTAGCAAGTTTGTTATCATGGGCCTACGGAATTGGCACAAAGTAATATGATAACACCGTTTACTTATTATTTAATAATTTATTATGATTATTATTTTGCATATTTTACAATTGCAGTATTATTAGCTTTGGATAATAAAACAAAAATATATACAATAAGTAAATTTAAATTGCGAAGATCACTTTATCAAAATAATGCGATTAATGTTAGTATTTATTTTTGTTAAATATATGAAAAAAGTTCGTTTACTTTGTTCCATTTTTCGTTTGGAATATCCACATTAGAGATGGGACCTGTCTTCTCCGAATTTTTTTTTAACTATTTATATAATGTTTAAAGTAATTATTAAATAATAACCTTAATATTTAAAAACAAATTTCCTTCTTATATTTCTCTTTTAGTTTTTTACATATTCCTTTGAAATTAGCAGCTGTTCACAATGTTAAAACTAGAGATCAGACCGGTCGGTTTTTTTTCGGTTTTTTCGGTATTTTTCGATTTTCTGTTTCACCGACCAAAATAATCAAAAAACCGAAACAATCTACCGACTTTTATGAAAAATCAGTTGGCCATTTTCTTAAAATAATTCATTAAAAATTCTTCAAATTTTCTCCCGGCGGTGCCTATCGGCACTGCCGGTCCCTCCAAATACCTATCTATTCTTAAAAAATTAGCCCAAAATTTAATCATTTTTCAGACAAAGTCTGCTAACAAATAGCATTATAAGAAAAAGGCACTAAAATAGGCAGCAAAAAATTGAAAAAAAAGCACGAAAAGGCAAAAATCCCGAAAAAAAGCAGTTAAATTTTTTTTATTAAGGATTGTAATAGTTTTCTTCTTTATGTTTTCCAACCGTTAGATTTTAATTAATTATTTAAATAAAATAAAAGATTAGAAAATGCATAAATTCATGTATACAATATTAGTTAAATAAAAACATAAAAAATAAATAGAAATACCATTTAATTGAAATTAAAAAAGAAATAATAAAGAAGAAAATTGCTCTTGGAAATCTAGCAAAAAATAATAATAATAATTATTATTATTTAAAATAAGCTTAATTCTTATTTATGTATGAAGCTATAAATATAAAAAATAAAATAAAAATTTATTCTTAAGGGTGTAAATATTTTTGCCTTTTTCGTCCAAATTCCGTCTTAATTCTATGCAAAAATAATCTCTGATATAATAATTTCAAAAAATTTTTTTTTATAATAAATAAGAAAATACGATGAAGCTACTGACCAATTATGAAGGAGATTGCCCAGATAAAAAAAAGAAACCTTATTAATTTATATTATATTTGGTAAAATATTTCCGATTAAAATTATTTATAATTAATATATGATTTTGAACAACAAAATTATCTAAAAATTAAATATCAGTATCCAAAATAAATTAAATAACTACTCATGTTAAAAAAATAATTAAACACAAAATTTTAATTACACTGAAGTAAGGAAGGATAAATGAAAATAATTCTCCAAAGTTACTGTATTCGTTTTATCGTACAAATGAAAATACATAAAAATTGATTTATTTTCCGTAAAATTACTACAAAATGAATTAAAACATTAATTTAAAACATAAATAGAAACAAAAACATTATTTCTACAAATTAAATTAAAATAATCTAAGGTAAATATACTAAGTCAGCGAAATGCATATGGTACACGAGGGAGTATTCGAGGATTAGTTTAAATAAAAAAATACTTTAATAAATGGTTTTGAGGACAAAATAAATGTAAAAATATAAATTCTTCAATATATGTTTTATATATATTATATATGTAAAGAACTTAATTTAAAAATAATGAGGATTCAATCTTTTGATCTTTTTTATTCTCAAGAGACGACTCCTTTGTTTTCAGTCGTTGAAAGGTATATGAATTTGTGTAATAAAAAATTTTACAAATCTTATTAATCTTTTTTTATTCAATAATGTAAATATTCTAATTGTTTTGATTAACTAAATAAAATGCATCTTTTACTTTATGACAATTTTTTATATCTTTTATAAAAATGAATATGTTTACTTTTTTAAATTTACTTGCGAAAATGTAAAGAGAAATCATCATTTCATTTAAAATTTTTTTTTAAATTTTTATCATTTCTAATAATCATTTATTTAATTCAGTTCACTTACAAATTAATGTGAAAAGTTTAATTATTATCTTTTATTGTTTTTTCACTTCTAACATCCCTGCTACAAATAAGAGTACTACGGATGATTAAATTTATAATTTTTTATCAGATTAATTTTATTTGATCATTTATTAATTTTATATATATATTTGTTTGCTTTGAGTTTATTAAGATTTTCATCATTTATTTTGACTATTTATATTTATTTGCTTCATCAATTATTTCAGATTTAATATAAGTTTAATATATTTTTGTACTTGGCTCAACGCAATTTTTTAATAAAATGTAAGGAACATTATCCGGTGAAGTGGAATCATGCCTGGGAAAGCATTCTTAATATATTCCAAATTATTCCAGTATTCAATTCAATGTCCGAAAGCTTAGTCTTATTGTGTTGACTGAGTTATTGGAACATTAACAACTGAATTTTCTAAAAATGATTTGAAATAGTTATGCTAATATTTGATTTTTGCTCATTATTGAAATACATATTTAAAGCATCATCAATCAATATAGGGATTTCATTAATTTTTGATAATTTCTTTCGAATAAATTTGTTAACTGAATTTTGCGCCTGGGAAATAATTTTTGACTCTTGATCATTTCTAAACTCATTTAATTATTTCTTCATTGAAATTGATTTAAGAGATCTAATGGAATTAGTATTTTTGCAACATTTGTGTAATTATTCTTTTATTTATAAAGTAAAAAAAAAACAAATATAATTAATTCCATTCTTCCATGCTTTTTACATTGTCACATTGATTTTTTCTTTAATTTTTTATTTTGTTTATTCAATAAATTAACTAAAAATGAAAAATAAGGAATTATAAAAATAATGTTTGAAAATATTTATCTTAATTTTTTCGAAATCCATTTTTAGTAATTTTATTATAATATTAATTGAACCCGCGCGCTTTACTTTTAATTTACTAAATATTAATATAATTGCTTTTTAACAAAATGGGTTTATGATTGATTTCTTAAGCTTTAACATACATTTTTATATTTTTATTTTATAATTATTTTTCTTTTTTCTAATAACTTTTATTTTCTACAAGTATATACATATTTTAACAAAAAGATAAATTTTTAAATTATTAAATATTTTTTATTATCTAAATAAGAAACATATTTTTCTATTTAAAAAATTTGTCAGAATTTTAATCATAAAATTTTTATGATTTTTTAAAAATATAGATTTTTTAAGATTTTGTTGTAAATATTATTTTTGTTTCATACAAATAAAAAAGGAATATATTTATAATTAATAAAAGTGTGAGAACATTTAAAAAAAATTTATGAATTGATCAATAAAATGCTTCACATCTAAGTTAATTAAATTGTCTTTTAATTCTTTCAGTTTTATTTAAATAATAATTAAAATTTGTTTTATTTTTATTTGCATTAAAA